>CAEGAF010053243.1:0-68115 GCA_903067075.1 Micropoecilia bifurca
TATTTCTTTTCCTAATTATTTCACATGAAATCCCAATAAAGTGCATTAAGGTTTGTGGTTATACCAACCCAAAATGTGAAAAGGTTCAAGAGACTTTTAGCACACTATATATGGTCGTACTTGGTTCTCTAATTGTATATCTGTAGAAAGCTGAACAACCTTCCTGTCCTCCATTTAAATCAATGACAGCCAGATTATCCTACAACCTGCTAGAATCTGCAGCAAAAGCATTTCACTAAAAACAGTTCCCAAAACCCACGTGCGCACATCGCTCCAAAACTATCCTCAAAGGGTCCAATCAGAGAACAACAGGCCGTCTGAATTAATAAGAACCAGGCACGTGTAAAAACTGCTTGATTCCTGACTTTTGGTTTACGAGCTGGCCCGCCTCAGAAAAGGTGCTGTCAGGGGGCATGACTCGGGCCGTCTGTTTGCTGTTCCAGAGAAAACAACAGGCCTCATTAATGGAACATTCCACTTGCACCCCATAATGGGAGCTCCCACTTCCAATTACCAAACGTCCCACATGGTGGAGTCTGGCAGGTGGCCTGCCTGGGTGAATGCATGAAGCGGTGGATGGAAATGCTAGCGACTGGATGGAGGTCCTTGATTAGCCTGAGGTGCTGGGAGTGCTGGGGGCGGAGGGGTGGTCACAGACAAACTGTGTGTTTTTAAAGGGAACTCATGCAAACTGTGCTCTGTGTGATCTCCAGAGGAGGCAGTAATGCAGCAGTTTAGTGCTTTTTAAAATGGATATTCCCTTAATTGCTGTTTGGGGACAAATGTGATATTTTTTAAAAAAAATAAACAAATTAAAAAAATAACAGTGAGGCGTTACTGGGAAGTGTGGCAAAGTCGTTAGTTCAGGCTTCCAGTAAAGGCTGAGACTAACCAGAGAGGGAGTAACTGCTGTGTGTTGAGAGGCTGGTTGCTTTACTGCATGTGGACACATGGCACCAAGAGCTGGTTTTCAAATGATGGAGGAAAACCGTCATAAAGGATAGACTTTGGCCTGGTCCCAATACTCCCATTTCTACCCTTATGTCCTTCAAATGCAGGTTCCTGCTGAAGGGTTTGAGTGCGTTGTGTGTCCCAGTTCTCTTTTGCCACATCCCCTTGGTCCCTCAACCCACACTTTGGCTTAAGTCCACGTTAGAGTACACTTCAGCAAAGTGTATTACCCATAACACATTGCTGCGCAATAAATTGTGGCAGAAATGCACTAATTTGATATTCATATCTGCATCAGTCCTGATGGTGAAAGAAAATTCTACATCACGTATCAGTGACAATGTCCCCGATCCAAAAGGGACAATCTATTCAATCTAACTTTATCCACTGTGGTCTGAGTGACGTCATGCTTTATTATTCATTTTATTTTCATAATTCATACACTTTCTGAACCATTTGAAAAAAGGTTTGTCGTTTATCTTTCACGCTTGACGAAGGAAGTCAACATATTGTTTTTGTCAGTTTCAGTTTCTTTATTATTTATTTGTGTTATTTTTACATGTTTGACCAAGCTTGTCTAACATGTACACTTTTGGTGTATTAAAGTGTGCTGGATTGGAGCAGAGTTATCAAATAAATTTGTAATTCAGAACATTTACTCTGTGCTTAAAAACAACATTTTAATTCAGGGCCGTTTTTCTATATCGTCTGAAACTGAACCTCAGATGTCTGTACCAGTCTCGGATGTTAAAGAAGTGGATCGGTACGTCCCTACATGTGCACTTGAGCCCTTCTGTGCACTCTGAGTAAGGTACACACTTCATAGAGGAGCGAATGGTGTGGTGAGCGTTTTGGGACAGGGCCAAGGTAAAGTGAAAGGTTTGACAGGTGAATCCTTTATGCTGCAGGTGGAGAAAACCGTTTGCATCTACTGAGATTGGCTTCTTTGGCTCCGCAGTGTTCAGGTTCTAGTTTCTAACCTGAGGTTTACGCCCGCGGTTGACGAAGGTGCAGACTGGATTGAAGGCTCCCGTCCCGCAGATGTACAGGTGAGTCCGGTTCCATGGCTCAATTAGACGGATGAAGTTTGCACACTCCTCCTGGAAACAGGAAAAACAGTAACATTATTCCTGAAATGAAATCCAAATAAAAAGCAATTCATGTCATTTTATTAACAGGTGCACCACCTGCTGATTTGCCAAAATGAAGCGGTACGAAATGTAGAAATAAACTATCATCCAGTGGAAGCCACTCTGTAATCTGTTGATGTCTGCTTGACTAGGTAGGAAGAAATCCTTTTTTACTAGGTTGATTTCAAAAGCTTTCAAACTTACCATCCACATTAGAAGGAAAAAACCCCCCAAAGAGAATTGTATACTTTCAATGCTCGATATTTTTGAAAGCGTTAATGGGAATCACCCAAACGGAACGACCCTGCAGATTTTACAAGCGCCATCTTCACGCATACTTACACTGGCATCCTTCCCGCTCACGAGGCATTCTGTCCGCCTTCGTTCGGACACTGGCCAATGGATCTGCAAAGGCGAGACCAGAATGTGTTTCATTGCTACGATCAAACCCGTTACGCATCAGTGTCATCTATCAAATCTTGGCTATAATGTTAACATAGTTCAATAATATTTATGTCTTACAACACATTACAGAAACCAACGTCAAAAAAAGTGCAGTCCAA
The DNA here is from genome assembly GCA_903067075.1 of Micropoecilia bifurca. Taxonomy (NCBI): domain Eukaryota; kingdom Metazoa; phylum Chordata; class Actinopteri; order Cyprinodontiformes; family Poeciliidae; genus Micropoecilia; species Micropoecilia bifurca. The sequence continues at coordinate 2,645 of CAEGAF010053243.1, forward strand.
TAAAAACAACAAATAAGGCTTCTGCTGGGGGAAGAAACAACCAGAAATGTTGATGCATTTCATTAGGATGGATAGTCCAAGACAAAGTAGCACATAATTATGAAGTAGAAGGAAAAATATCCATGGTTTTAAAACATTTCAAATTAAAATTCTGAAAAGTAAGGAATGTCGTATTACATTCCCTTAATTCGGTGGTAGAAAATTCGTGAAGAGGCGATGCTCTACTTCAGCATGAAAAAAAAACAGGAAGAAAACCTGCTGGAGGTTGGGAAATCACTTGAAACTTTGACTAGACTATTGATTTCAGACCTGGCATATGAAATTTCACTAGGCTAACCTTGAACATTCTGTTTTAGAATGGCTTAGTAAAAAGTTTAGATCTAAAATCATCATACATGAATGTTCTATGGTATAATCTGATCCAGTTCTGACTGTATGTTCAGACCTAACAAATGAACTTTCACTAGGTCGTCTTAAGACATGACTAATTATGTTTTACAATGACTGAGCCAAAGTTCAGTTGCAGTTTAAATCTGAGTCAAGACTTGAAAATGTATCTTCTCTCATTATCTTCATTCTATCATACTGAACTAAAGATGTTGTACAGGCAACTAACTGTATTATGTCTCCAGATGTGCAAACCTGATAGAGACAGACCCTGACTTGTAACTACAAGAACATATTTTGGAAAAGACGTCAAAAAGCCTTTATTTTGATTCCACCTTACAGTTGTATGTTGTGTTGTGTTTTTGGCCTGGAAGCAGCTGCTGAGGTGAAGACGTTTATCCCAGATTAGGGTCATAGCGAAAGCCATAAATAGAAGTCTTACAATATGTGGACTCTTGTTGATGTCATGGAGGTCTAGGGACAGGATGTGGTCCTTGCTGCCAACATACATGCGGTCGTGGTCCTCATCCATACGGAGGATCCGGTAGTCGGACGCATTCAGCAGGTAGGCAAAGTGATGAGCTGTACCAGTGGACCTCAGCTCTGCATGGAGACAGAAACAGTTTTGTTTATGACAGCTGAACGCATTCATGTATGCACATTTTCTCATACGCACAACAACTGACATACTCCTCATGCCACTGCGGCATAGCAACATGAACTTATCTGATGGTTTTCCATGACCACAACGGTAACCTAACACTGCACATTAGAGATAAGTGCTACCAAGGGGTTGTCACACTGTGTTGATGGGTTAATACCTCCTGAGTGGATCAAAAGATCTGGGAAATCTCCCACCAGAGACTGCCTGTGACTTTCTGTGGGAAGTCAGAGAAAACAGATGCAACACTTTGATATGAGGTCAACAAGTGATTTCTGTACCACAGAGTGGGGCTCCATGAGCCTCTGATGGGTTTAAGCATTGCCGTTGATGATAGAACGCCATTCTCTGAAGGTCAGAAAAGCGCAGCAAGTCCGTGGCAACACAATGTAGCGGACATGTACTGGCACGCCGAGAGGTACAAACTCTTATGTCAGCTCGCCGTTGGAGTGTTTGTTTGATACGTTCTCCTTGGTTCAGCGACCAACTACAGGCAGAGCGGAGAAGCTGGTGCTCCAACCGCAAAGGTCACACGCCCCACCATAGACAAACACACTCCTCTGCCGTCTATAATGAGAGGCAGGGACGGATGGCATTCACATATACTGCTGGGCAAACAAGAGTGCTCACTCAAGGAGCAGGAACGTCCTGCTTCAGTGGCGAGATTTACTCTCAATCCACCTTCGAGGAATATTTTGAGGTTCTTTTACACTAATTGTGTGGCCAAGCTGCAGTGGAAAGAAACCAGAAGTATAAGCTGTCAAATACAGTTAGCTGTATTTGGCTTTTACACAGCGATCCAAACAGAGGTCTGCTAGGATATAACGATAGAAGCCAAGGAGGAAATGTGGGACGTCAGGTCTGTAGAGTAGTTTTTGCACACAGGGGGTTACCTGCCCTTAAAAAGGTTTTGGGGCTGTGTTTTTTTGCAAGCCATGTATGTGTAAGTCATGTTCTGTGTGGTTAAAACTGTCAAGAAACATTCCTTTGAGGTTTTTTAGAGGACTGAACACCCAAGAATGCATAGCCATCAACATGTCCGGCATGAGGCCTTAAAATAAACACCATCTCTGGACCTTTCCAAACAGACTCCCCCGAGGAATCCGATCTTAGCCGTCTTTCCAGCCAGATCTAAATTTACCATGGGGGTTACATCAATAAGCAAGGATTAATAGCATTAGATTGGCTGTATTTGTATAGTTCGATTTAATAACTGTGTCCGCCGAAGGAATGTTTACAGGTTGGCCAGGTGATTGGCATCTGTCAGAGTTCTCTCGCACAAGGTTGGACCCCTCGATTATTTGTGTAGGAGTCTTAAGCTGAATGATGAGTCCCTGTGTGCGTCTGCGATTGTACACACACACAAGTGCACACACACACTTCCCGAGGGCCAGTTCAAGTCCTTCCTGAAGCAGGTTGTCAGCAGCTCTTCGGTTTGTGTTTGTTGTCAGAGAGAAGCTGGATAAGACCATCTGTCAGCTGAGGAGGGAATGTGAGCAGCGCAAAGCAACAGAGCGCCCTACAGAGAATTGTGCATTAGGAAACAAACATGTAATCTAATCCCACAGCCATCGAATAACGAGCGCAAAGACTCCTTTAAATCTATAATGCAGCGCGTTTGAATCCCGAGTTCCCAGATCAAACATCGGTGAATGACATGTCTTTCCCCATACCGTTGAAGAAACTAACTGTTGAAGAAACCCAACCTTGTAGATCGTTCATTATGGCCAAATCAAATAAAAAATGTCTTGTATAGCGTGTTCACCTTTTCAACTGTTTTACAGTATCTCACATTACAACCATCCATACACTCCAATGCATTTTATTTGGATGTTATATGACAGACCAACAGCAGGGGGGTGGAATACAACAATCTTTGGAGAACCACCTGTGTTTTGATGTATTCCTTGGTCTGTACGATGCAACTCCTGAGGCTTTCACAGAACAGCTGGATTTGTACTAATATTAAACTAAATGCTATTTACTAATCGAGGGCATTCTGCAGTCAATTAGTTAGATTTTATTTACGGGTATCAGACTGACTTTGATAATGTCTCAAAACTTTTCCCAACAAATTCTCATTCCTCTTCCCTGTCTGTGGGTCTGTCACTTAAAAACACAATAAAACACATTAAAGTTTGTGAATGACAATCTACTTTGACTTGTGGATACTTCAATACATTTGTAACTCAATATGCACAGTATTTTACACTGGCCTGCTTTCTAAGAATGAGAATAAAGCTGTTGGACTCTGTGGGAAAAGTCGGTCCAGCAATCAGACATCATATTCCCCGTTCTGTCAGACTTTCCTCAGCTTAACCTCAAAGTCAACCTTCGCCTCAGGCGGGGCCAGGCGGCATTGTGCTCCACTGAAATGTTGACCAAGGATGTATAATGGCAGCAGCTCAGCAGGTCTCCGGTCCGAGGCTGTTGCCTGCCAGGCTGCGTGTCACAATCAGCCTGAATGAGATGTGTAAAGCGACTGCTCTGCTCAAGAAAAACACGGTCAAGAAGCCGTTAATCATGCAGCTGTGTTAATGTGAGCCGTCATTCCCAGGAGGTGGCAAAATGAGTCACGTTTGCTGCCGGAATCATTTAAAACGCTGGCAGCTAAATCAAATTTGCGGTGATCCCTTTGCCATTTATTGAAGCAGACGTATAAGATTGCACCCTGAATCCCCAAACTCGTCTACAAAATTTGCAGTTGCAGATTACAATTACAGGAAAGGCTCAGGCAAGCTGAGCTGCTTTGCTCTTTGTCAGACACATTAGAGCAACACAAGAGACTTAGCCGTGAGATTTAAAGGCTGGAAGTGGAGCATAAGTGTGTCTACCGAAGCCAGATAAACACTTAAACAAGCCCATTACTACACATAGGTTCAGTTTGTGGGGGGTTCAGTTTGTGCACCACAATGCATGTCTGAATTTATGCACAGGACTCTAAGCGGTTCCACAGCAGAACAGAGTGAGGTACGACTACGAGCAAGTCCTGATCTGGTTCCACTCCTCAGTCTGCTGAATGCCGGCAATCCAGGCCTCTCACCGAAAATCTTGTGGCGATGTTGGCCGACACGGCCCACTGCCCGTTCCCATAACTAACGCTCCACCGCGGCTGTAAGGAAGGTCATTACCGGGGTTGGAGGACAGGGAGCGAGAGCTCAATGGCTCCTCCAGACATTCGAGCTCAATGCTGGAATCAGAGGCCCGATAAATGATAAATGCAGAGCTAATGATTGATCGCACAGGATGTGGGAAACTGACCAAGACACAGTAGCTTTATGAATTGTAAGGTAAGCAACTTACAATTTGCATCCAGTCCTGCAAGGCAGCTTAACCTCAAAGTCAGAGCTACAGGTCCACAGTGCGACCATTGTTCAACAAGTAGGATCTGATACTCTATTGATTTTCCGTTGAGAGCCTGGTCATTACATTGATGTAAATACAAGTATTAGATGCTTCAGCTAAACCCCCAAAGCCTTTCTACACACATAAACCCTTAAAAAGCCCTTAATCCCCCCCACACACCAGTCCTACCTGGTTTAAATATCTAAATGTACCCATTAGGGACATAAAGAGAGCATTTCAATTGTTTCTTAGCCTGCAACGACGCAGATCTTGCAGCTTTGAGTACTGAAGGATACTGAAATTCACCCATACTATATCATCACAAATCATAAAGTTTTATTATTTTGTAGTGTAAAATATTAGAGAAGGTTTGATCAAGTGATATTAACAATAGGTATAAGAACAACTGACCCATTTATTATTAACTAGCATGTTTGCGTGCAGGACACAAGCAGTACTGGACAGAAATGCTGGAACGGAAATTTTGAAATTTTAGATGATCCGACACCCGTTATTCTGGTTGATATCAGACCTCTGAATATTGGCAATACAAGTTAATGTTAAAGTAAATCTCATCATTAGATGTGTCCAAAATCTAATGAAAAAAGTTCACATATTTAGGCTCTAAGTATATTTAATAAATAATAACAGTTCATCATTTGTACCAAACTGGGCAGCAATATTGGATTGAAGTGTTTGTGTTGTGAGAAACATCCATTTATCTTTATTAAGGGAGCGAGCTTCCCATTTGTATTTCCAGCTTGGGAATGTTTGTATTTCAACTGATACTTGCAAATGGATAAGTGCTTTTTTTCTCTCTTTTAATTGTGACAAAACACAGCTGTTTTGCAGTTTAAAAATGCCTCGACTGTGTGGTGGTAATGGGAAACCTTTAGAGAACCATCTGTATCTAGGCAGGTAGTGAAAAAGTTTGAGAAGCGCTTCCTCAGACCACAACAAGTAACTTTGTGGAGTACAAACATGGAGAAGAGATATGGCATACCGTCAGACAGTCAGCGCCCCCCCGACCTCCTCACCCGGTCCCTCCACTCCATCCCTCCGTCTAGGAGAATACTTGGCTGCTGACGGTGATCTCCGGGGTTGCAAGCCCTGCATGTTACAGCCTATCTCTCCATCTTAAATTAATAGCCGACGGGCCACGTTTACTTTGGAAATATGTTCAGCCTGAAAAAGTTCACAGGCAGAATTCGCTCTCATGAGTGAAATAAGAAATAAGGAGGTGCACCGCATTGCAGCTTTATAGGAAATTATTCCCTGATGCCATTATCCAAAGGAAAGAAGGGGCTGAATTTTAGGTATCATGTTCAGTTAATGCTTCGTACCCCGCAGTGTGCTTCGGTTACCGGGTGGGACATTAACACAAAGGATAACTGCAACCAAAGTGACTTAGCAGTACACAGGTAATCCCACTCAAAATGCTCCTGGCTGTTTCTCAACAAAACATCAGGTTACTGATGGGAAAAATTATATTTTCCACTTTTTGGACAAAAAAAAAATCATCTATTTTTACACCATCGTTTCATTTTCTCCCCCTTCTGTTTATTTGCATTAGAGGATGATATGACATGGATGTAGTCATGGAGCCGAACCGATGCACGTAAACAGATTCTTCAGATTCACATCCTTGATCCTGACAGGGGCGTGTGTGCTCACCACTTGACACAGAGATGGGTTTTCCTCTACGCTGTATCTTTCTCAGGTTTCAAATTGGGAGAAATTAAAAGTGCGGGCCAAAGCCTCTGCCAGCACAGGACATGTCTCTGCCTGCAGAGGAGTGTGATAAGTAGAGGGGGATAAAATGTGGACAAAGGGGAAAAGGAGAAGTTTGCGGTCTGATTCTTGACCCTCAAAAAGCAAGGGAACCATGAACGAAATGTGTAGCAATGATGAACTCGGTTTACAGCTATTTGATTTTCAGTCTGAAAAAGACAAAGTGCACCAGTAGATTTAACCCGGACATTTAGTTTCTTAAATCTGTCTCGATCTGACATTGGTATCAGAAATTTGTCCAATACAAACAGATCCTTCAGATTCACATCCTTGATCTGAAGGAAAAAAATGCATTGGATTATAAGAGCCTGCATCTAAAATCTCCAATACAAGCACTCTGCTCCAGCATTTAGTCTGCTCCAGGATTTCTATTCAGCAGCACCTGTATCCTGCCCACAAACCCATTATTTAGTAAATTGGTCAGTTGCTCTCATGTATATTGTTGTTCACTGATGCTCTCTGAATAATATCACTTGATCAAGGTTTTTCTAACATTCCACACCACAATAAAAGTAATAAAAGTATGGATGATTCGTGCCGATATTGGTACCTGCCAACACTCAAAGCTGTGATATTGGTATTGCATCAAAAGTTGTATTGCGATGCCCCACACATGCAAGTTACAGAATCAGCTGTGACTTCAATATTGAAGTTGTGACCCAATAAAGCAATATTTAATCAATTAATACCATGTTAGATCAAAATTAACACGAACCAACTGTGAACTAGTCACAGTCTTCCAACAGTTCAAATCCTTTGTGTTTCTGATCACCATGATTTAACTTTCTTTCCTGCACTCTGTACCCAAAATTCTGCCAGAACCATTTGACAAAGTTGGAGGCTTATTTGAGGCTGGAGGCTTATTTAGTGAAGCTGCCCTCAGTTGGGCAGCTTCACTACTATTTTTCATTTGTCGCCTCTATGAGCACAACGGGGTAATTGAATTACTTCAAAGTAAGAGTCTCATAGGATGCCACACTTAAAACACACACTTTCATATCAAGGCGTCATAGATGATTTGAACCTCACATTGATGATTAGTATAATCGGGAAACAGAACCTCACCCATCTCTGAGATATTCAAAGACAGAAAAGTTAGTTGCACTCAAAACTGACAACTATAAATTAGAAATAGTTGTGTTCAGTAAGGGTATACTGTTCTTTAGGTGGTGACATAATGTGACAAAAATACCCTATGAGCCGCCGGCATATCACAAACAAGCTGCTCTACCTGCGCTGCGCCTCGAAGCGCTTTCCAAGCCGTCAGAAAAAGGTGTGTTAGTTCACACACACCGGAGTGGCAGGAGTGATAATTAGGGTGTTTAAGAGAGGGCGGGAGAGGTGACATGCTCTCACACATCAAAGGCTGCCCTTGTCAAGAATCCTCGCTAAATATTTTGAACGCTGTCAATGCAAAGAAGCGAGACTGCAGCTAAGAGGGTGTTATTATTCCTCAGAGTCTCTGAAGACCCACTTCTTCTGCAAAAAGGACTCAGAACAGCACACGGCAACTTCAGAGAGATCTTGTAGGTGGCAAGGTGTGGGGGAGGGGGACTGCAATGGAGGCAGTTGGGTCAACTTTTAATAGGGTGCATTAATGAGCCAAGAAGCTACAGGCGACAGTGACACAGGTTTTAGAGACCTGCTCAGTGGAATAATTTCCATTAATTCAGGTGAGCCTCAGCTGTCTGCTGCCTCTGGGCCTGTGTGGATATTCTCCAGTTTGTATGTTGGTTGAAATTTAGATTGAGCGTACAGACAACTGCAATCTGCTGCATGATCTAGTAAACCTGTTTTGGTCTGTCTTTATCTTTCTCTTACCTGCTGTTGTTTTTTAAGTAGATTCCTTTTACTTCTCCGGTACAAACAAGCTAATCCTCCTGAGCTCCAGATTAATTCTCTGCAGATGATACTTTGTTCTAATTTGGGAAAAAAAAATGACGAAAGACATGCGCGGCCCACTTTGTTTGAGCAAGTAGAGCTTAACCTTGGAAGACCCGGACATAGAAAACATGAAAAATAAAGTTCAACCTTTTACATGGTTTTGCAGGAGAACTTTGGAAATTAAAGTATAAGGTTGTCTTATCTTTTTTGTAAAGTTTTATAAAAATGTCCAAATATTAAAGGGTGGTATTGTGTCTTTTCTGCACATAGCACAATTTTATAGCATGATAAAATAATTGTTGACTTCAGTTGTTAAAAAAATACACCAAATAAAACTTAAAAGAAACATTACTTTGTAATTTAACACATTCAATTTGGGCCTCTGTCTCTTTAAAAAGGCCTGCTCTGTGAGGAGGAGCTGTGTCTGTAAGGCGGAGCTTGGTCCAACCAGGGGTTTTGCACAGTTGAATGGTTGCTATAGCATATTAAAGGATTTCTCAAACATGCATGAAAGAATCAAGGCAACACTCCAGGTATGGTTTTAATGATACATGATGTAAAGCTAACAAAAAGTCAACCTTATATAATAATGACCCTTTAAATATAGTATTAAACATGCTCTACTGTGGATTTTGTACAAGGGGTGCACAAAAATTATGCAAGTTCTATACATTACAATTGATCACGTAAGAAAATTTAAGGATATTCATGTACTTCATTTTGGTTAATTTGGTAGTGTGAATAACAGACATCTTGTTTAGCCAAGGATTTTCAAGTTGTAGTTTGTTTTCTTGTTGGGGGAACTTGTATGCAAATCTCCTATCCAACAGTCGGGTATGGACAAAATAAAAAGTCCAGATTAATTAAAAAAAAAAATGTTTGAAATAAAGATGTTGTGACATTGCAACACTAGGTCCTACAGTTCAATGCTCAACTTTGACCTACCATGTGGTATTTCTCTGCTACGTGTCAATGATTTTTCACTTTCCTGCAAACTAGCAATCAAACAAAAACCACAAGTAACTGTCACAAAACGTCTGCAACGGATTTTGTGTTTCTTTAATGCAACGTGACAATGTGTTTTCACATGAGTTTTTTCATTACAGTTTAATCAAAGAAAGGCAATTTACATGCAAATTAAGGCGTTGTGTTTACACAGAGTGTTCCTGGCTTACATCCAGATGCCCATATCCGACAGCCGCTGCTTCCCCCCTTCGCTCTTATCTTAATCTAGCGCCAACTTTCTCACAATGACTTCCTGCGTTTGCAGGATAAGGAAGCACCTGAAATGGGGGCAATCACTGGGCATACTGACACGCAGATGGAGATTAAAGCACCATCTCCTCTAGGACAAGTGTTTGCCCGCTGGATGCCTGATAGGCCACCTGCACTCCTATCTCGTTAGCGGAGCCACTTCTAATCAGCCGGTTTTGACGCTTGCAGCCTCATTCAGCAGCGGCTACTTTTAACACGACTCGTCTCCGTGTCAAACACTACAAGTAATTTGAGTTTGTGTAAGCTGTACGTTTCAAAGCTAACATAGAGGTGACAGAGCTGCTAAAGAATGTGTGTGGAGAGTGGGCATGAGGTTAGCTGCGCTGCTAAATGAGAGGGAACGATAACGGGAAAAGAACGCAACAGCTGCTTGCCTTGGCTTAGTCACCCTTTTGAAGAGGGGAGGACATTAAAAGTGAGCAGCCGCTTGTACTCAGTGCCAAATCAGAAGGGATGTGTCACTTAGTAAATAACTAAGCAAGGGCAACTGACTGAGATATGATCTGACCTGCTGATTATGACAAAGAGCCTGAAACTCTTGAGGAGACAAATGCTATTGTGAGGTGCGTCCTGTGTGTGTTTTAATATTTCTTGACTTGCCAGGCCAATTTTTCCAACCAAACATGACATCATGAAGACTCACTGCTCCTCATGGAGCCCAAAGGCTGAGCCATTTAAAAAACTAAATCCTGGTTTTGGGTTAGGGATTAGGTGTAGGACTAATATGTAAATTGAGTAAGTTACAAGTAATTATTTTTATTGTCCATGTGAATATGAGGACGGGATTTTCACACTAGAAAACCTGTTTTGGGTGCCATCCAGACAAAATGGTTAAAAACTTTCTGGTTTCAGAAAAAAAAAGTTCCCGTGTAGAAAGAAAAAGGTTTACTTCAAAACCTCAATTTGTACAGAGAAACAAGATTTTTCCTTTCTTACCAAGTGAGCAGAAAAGAATAAAGTGTGATTTAAAAAAACATAATTCTTTAAGGCAAAACATACTAAGACTCACATTTCTTGAGTTGAAAAATGAAATCATGAAAATGAATCAAGCCTTTTTTAGAAAATGTTTGATTCATTTCAGAGTTAGAGTAATATTAATTATTTATCCTGATCCAAATAGAGAGCAAAGATAAACTGTCAAAATTCCAATGGAACATGGAAAATAGATTCCTTTTATGGCCTGTCTCATTTCTCAGAATTTCTTTTTAAATTGATTGAAAATAATCCTAAATCCAAATATACGATGGTTTTTCTTAACAGGCTTAACCCCGATGCTTGGAAAAAATCCAAACTTTAGCCAGTTTTTATCTGTTAGTGATGCTAAAAGTGAGGTTGCTCATGAGTTTCTGCCCCACTGGGAAAGGGTGTAACCCTCTCTTGTCACAACTGGTGTTGAATGTAAACTGCATGATGGATCTACACTGAGTGCTCCCACATCACACATCATTAACCAGATCATTCACCCTCCACGCATCCACAAGTCGCACTACGATGCCCTGTGAGGTGTAAAGGGGGCGTGACACCTTGATGTTTAGCACCGTTGCCACCTCACTGCTACTGCCCCCCTCGCCCCTCTTGGCCTTACGCGCTCTGTGCCGACCTGGGGGGCTCACTCGCTCTATAATTAGGATCCACTGTCGTACCCTCCCCCATCCTTGCTAATGGCCCCAATTTGTATTCACTGTCAGGTCCGATGAGCCCTCATGCGGAGAGATGGCCTTATCGCAGGGGCCTCTGGCTCCCGTCACCTAAGCCCCACTCACTGATGGACAGAGGGAGACGGCGAGGCGGACGGGAGGAGGGGCACCTCGTCTTCTTTTTCATGTAAACTCTCGTAACAGCAGACAGATGTGCTTTTGGTGCAACAAAGTGTGACAAAGAAGCTCCGCCGCAAAACAGGTGATGAGCTCCGTCAAGCTTGTGGCGTCTCTCCAAACAAATGTATGTCCGTCTCCCTCAGTCTGGTGGAAACGTATAAAAACAGATGCATGTGGAATTTGGAGATGTGGTCAGGAAAGAGATCATCCCTCGAGTGTCCCGATTTAATAACACCCATCTGCAATAGCAGAGCTCTGTTTTAATGGAAACAGGGTTTTCACGGTCTGCACATCAAAAAATAACACGTTCCCATCCCACATGTTTGATTTGGTAATCCTCTTCCTCGTGATTCCTGAGAATCATTCTAGGGGTCCTCAGAAAAAAAAGGCAGACATGCTGCTGTCTCTTCTGGATGATGCCTTGGTAACACCCGCCTCGGCTAATGACAGTCAGCAGGGATGCTCGGACAGCCGCCAGGAGACACGGTGAAGGTCAAGGGTCATCTGTTGGCGGCGGTTGGCGATTTATGTCCTGGTCTAATCTCGGATTAACTCAGGGTCAGGGTCATCCCTCCTCATCCCAAGCGGAATCAGAAAACAGGGATCGCCTGGGGTAAAGTAGCATTATTGCATCGCCTGTCCTGAATTACAATGAGTGCGTCCCAGTGGGGTAAACCGCTACAGGGAGAGCCGATTCTGTAAAACGTGGCTCAATGGACTCAAGGTCGCAAACTTTCTGCCGTTACTTGTCTTAATGCAGAACTCCAGCTGGGACAGAGATCCTCACAGACACTCCCACAGTGTGTGGAAGTGTGGGTCACCTCATGACCTCGTGACTCTGTCTAGCCATAGTAATGTGCGTAGTAGGTTCTGGTTTCCTGAGCACATTTAGTGAAGTGAATTCATCTTCAAGCTGATCTCATACAGTGGCCAGGGAAGGTAGTAGCAGACGCCACTAAGACTAAACCTAAAACCCTGGCTCAGAGACCTGTGATACCTTCAGCCTCCCTTATCTTAACTCGGCATGCCTCAGCTGAATGTCAGACAATAATCCCTGCATGCTGGACACACTTAGAGGCAGAGAAAAAATTGCTGCCATGTCTGGCTCTGATGTCCAGACTGAGATAAACCTGGTGGACACCATCAGCAAGGAGGCCAGAACAGAGATAAACTATGGAAGATGATTCGCTGCCACCCTAAGCTTGTGCTAAATGTCAGTGAGATTCCCCGAGTTAACCAAAAACAAGGGGTCAATCCAGCTTCCCAGAAGAGATTCACAAGAAAAAAATAGATAAACTAATAATATTTTGGGGAATACTAGGAATTTCTATTTTAGCTTTTCAAAATAAAGTAAAAAATTCAACAAGTCAAACAAGGGCGCTTTATAGATCATAATTCCACAATGCCCACAATAACAAACTCTTCTTAATAATCATTATGTCAATATCATAGAATCACATCCATCTGGATCAAGCTTTTGGATTATTGGAAATAAATTCATCTGATACCCATGATGTCTTGTTACACCTCAACAAAAACCAGAACAAGAGACATTAAAAGAGTCCAACTGATTGATTATATATATCTACAGTTGTTCCAGCGGAAGAACTAGGTAGTTTTAGGTGTTTGGTTGAACAAGCAATATGCAAATTTCAGCCAATTATTTGAAAGATGCACAAATGATGGATTTCGATGTTGCCTCAAATCTTGATCAGATCAGCTCAAAGGAACTACAGCAGAAGAAATGTTTGATCTTCAGAAAATCTTTTAGTGGTGTGTTTACACAACTAAAAAACGCTGCGGAGGTCAAATACAGCTGATTCTTCAGCATGTTGACTTGTTTCAGAAAGGGAGGTCAGAAAATAGAGTATTGATCTCTCGGCTTTGTGATAGCTGAAGTACAGTGCAGAGGATGCTTTGCCTTGGCCATAAACCAATTGACTGAACGCATCTTACTGTAAGAACCACACAGCCTTGCAGGGGGAACAAAGCCCATTAAAACTCAAGTTTTCACCTTCTACGCCACTGAGGCTGTCAAATGCCAAGAACAAAGTGATTTCTTATTTTCTTTATTCCTGAAATGATGGTGGATTTATTTATTTTTTATTTCAAATGACACAGAATGTCATAAGTGCTGATGAACACTCATCTATGATATTTCTGGCATGATAAAAGCAACCGGTTTCATCAAAGGGAATCAAAAAGCAAGTTTAAGCTCTGCTAAGGATTAAAGTTGTCTTTGATAGTTGTGCAGTTTTCACTATTTTCCAATCTTTGGCTCTTTGAAAAGTAAATCCTTGTTCTCAAAAGTCTAAAAAGGAATGAAGAAAATCTTCCTCTTCACTAAGGCAGAGCAACTTTAAATTATATTTGTACCTTTGAGCCAACATCTTTGTTGTAAAAACCATTAATTTCTTAAGGGCCTTTCTTGAGTTGTGTGAACAAGCCTCTCTGCCGTATATCTCTATCTTTCTCAGGTGTTTTCTCAAAATGCCAGAGGTAGATTTACAGTTGCAAAGACACAGGATACAGCAGCTATGTGGCCGACAGCAGTAGCCCACTGTTATGCCGGAGGGGTGCGATGAATGCCTCACTTGTGCAGGAGGTCAAAGTGAGGGAGGCCAGTTGTTCCAGCCCCTTCCTGAGAATGACATCGATGCTCAACACATTGTGACAGCAGCTATTGTGGCCCGGCTCTAGTCCTCTTCCTCCCACCGGTCTCCCACTGCGCCCTCGTCCTCACCGGCGCCCCACCTCGCCGCTCGTTTTTCCTGTTTCTTGGGTGGGCAGAGCAAGATGAGAGTCGTTGAGAGGAAAATTTGCTGCGTTGGAGCCTCTGCGATCATCAGTCACGCTTGTCAAGAGGTTGACGATGTGGACAGAAGCAGGAACTGATGAGGCGTTTTGAACAGAGGCAGACGATCAGCTGGGTTCCAACCTGTTCATGAATCCCAGGCTTTGGGGGATAGGAAGTGGGATTAGGAAACTAATCCCAGTTTTTTTGTCATGTGTACACCAGCAGCTTTAGTCTTTTTTGTCTCATCATGTTCTTTCTGTACAACCGGGTGTTCCTCTGACATGAAGATGATCAATTCTTTTTCAAACAGCATTGTGTTTCGGGCTGCCTGACCGGGTCGGCACCATGGGAATCAAGGCTCACTTCCTCCAAACCCAACTGATGCGGACACTAAGGGAAACCCATCAGCATCCAACAAGCACCACAGAGTAGGGATGGTCAACATGCAAATACAGTTTTATCACAATATTTCATGGTACTATTGTCATGACAAAGTGGCAAGAATGATTTATTTTTTCCATGCATGGGACTGCAATTATGTTTCCTTTAGAAGACCAGTAACAAAAACGTGTGACTTATCAAAACTACCCACAGTAGTGACATTTAATCATATTTTAAATGTATGGATTATAATTTATACATCTTTACTGAACACACAATGGGGGGAAATGGCAAAACTAGCAAGCCTAACAATACAGGCAGTTTAAGGGTTTTTTAAATATGATTGATTGGAATTTATTGTGACCGCAATACATCAGAATTTTATTGTGATAAGAAATTGATCACAATCAATGCTAAACGATATGATAAAAGTAAAACCAGAACCACAGAGGGTAAACTCACTGATCCCATGACCCTGACCCTGTAAGCCTGGAGTCCGTAAACTATGGTCGTTTTAAAAAGGACCTTCGAAAGCTTCACAATCTTATCCTCTTTCCGAGTCAGAATGAGATAATCAGGTTTCCTTAAGAAGCACAGAATCAATCCGACGGGATCAGTTTTCCCTCAGGAGACCCGATTCCTGAGGTTCCATGTGTACAAACGCAAAACAAACCTGTTTAAACCCCTTAAAAACAAACAAAATGTTGTAAATTAACAGCATTTTTTATAAAGCAAGTTTTGAAACAGTACCCAATTATGCTTTCCACTGTTCTGCAGCTCAAGTTGTGCTGCATAGGCTCAGAGTTTGGCCCGACTGGAGCTTTGGAATATGTCTTCCCATGCTATCGCCTCAGTAGCTCCTCTGAGCTTTAGCTCGTTAAGACTGTTATTCTGGACGACCACATGCCATAACGGCCTGATGAAGATGGAGTTAAGGAGATAGTGTCCGAGGCGCTGGTTGGAGCTTTGCAGGGTCAGCAGGTTTACCAAGCCGATTTAGCCATCCCAGTTTGTCACTGGTAATCTCCTCGGCAGAAAGCGGGGTGATAAAATCAGCCCGATAACCGCGGGAGACGGACGAGACGAGGCAGACTGAGTGGGTGAGAGTGAGACGTCTTTGCTTGCCCTCTTAGACCTCGTCCCTCTCCCTCTCATGCACATGCTGATAATACACATTGCGTATATACACAAGGAAGTGAAGTGCCTGGCAGGAAGGTGTAAAATGCGAAGGTTCAAACGTTGCTGAACACCAGCAGGGATGCTGTCCATTTTTTTCACAGTCAGTCTTTTCTGGAATTATTCTTACAGGTGTGGGAATTTATTGTTTATCATGATGGAACTTTAATGCATCATAGTCACATTAAATCCAAATTAATTATGTTTCAAATGCTCAAAAACTGTATTGTGGGAAATTTTTTGTTTTGCTATTTTTCTTCACCGTTTAGTAAAGGTGTAAATATCAATAAATTAAACATGATTAATGTGTGCATCTCAGTAATACATCACACATGTGACTGGTGTCCTGAAGGGACTATACATGTACATAAAAAAAAGAAAAGAAAAGTTATTGTCACTTATTACAATATTACAAACTATTGCGATAAAACTTAAGATCCATATTGCCCTAAAGAAGAAGAAGTTTTTTCTTCTTTGCAACAGAAGCTAAGCTGAGCCAGATTGGCTGGAACTTAATTTTTAAGATTCGCCAGGCTCTCTATTCGATTTAAGTCTATACTTTCAACACGCAATATTCTTTGAGCCATGTCTTCATAGGGTTATAGTTGTGTCATGCTGTGTGAACATTGTGTCATAAAACCCCAGCAAAATGTATTTGTGTGTGTTCTACTGTGACAAAACACAAAAAAGGAGGTATGAATATTTTTGCAAGGCACTGTAAATGAAATCAGTGCAGAAATGAAGCAATTCCGTTTCTGGAGCTGGAAAGAAGAGACATGTGGAGGTGTTTGCTTTGGCAGCCTCCACCAAAACCTCAAGCGACGGGAAAAATAAAAAGCAAAAAGAGCGACACTGGGCCAAAGCATCCCGATGTCTTCCACCCCTCTAGTCCGGCCTCTTTTTGCCCCACCATAAACACTTCATTTCTTCCCCAACTCAGGAAATATGCTTTCTAAATCAGAGCACTGCGCAGTTATTCTCTCACATTCCCAGCCAAGCAGAATTAAACCTTGGAGGTGGGACGTTTATGAACAAAACTCAACCGACATGTCGCGTAAAAGAAACAGACCTCATAAAACGGTGAAGCTGATGGATTTCACATCCCGCCCAGAGCCCGGCAGGACCTCATTTAGCAGCCAGCTTTTGCTGGGGGATGTTGGGAGGAAATGTGCGTGTCAGAAAGCATTTACCAACTTCAGGTGCAAACAGGTTAAAGTGTGACACGGAAAAAGTTCTGGAGGAAGAAATGCAGGCCCAGAGGTTGCTTTGGCTCTGCGCTGACTGTACAGTCATGCATTTTCTTTTCAACAATAAAACCACATTACAGGAATCCAAAGGCTAGGATAAACACAGACACACTTATAAAGATAAGTGACTGACAGAGAACTGGATTGCAAAAGGCTCTGGGCTTGACTCCAGATGTATGAGCTGTGATGCAAAACTCCAAAATAAATCAAGAAAACTGCATTTTGGAGGGATTTTCCTGACTAAGAAAATTGGTGGTTTGAGATCAATATCTTTATTATGATTCATTTCAATTAGTTCAAATCACTGACAAAGCATTCCACTTCATGCGGGTTTCTCGTCTATGTCATTTGTCGCACTTTAATGATTCAGTTCATCAAGCTAATTTTAATATAAGACCAAGACAACCAGAGTAAAGACAAAATGCACTTTTCAAATGAGAGCCTGTGGAAATATTATTGACTCACTTGTTAAATCCGTAATACAACGGTGTATAAAATAATTTTATGGCTACAATTGCACAAACCACACAGATGCCTGATTACTGACAGGCGTTTAAAATAAAGAAATCACTTCAACAGCACCCATCTGACAACACGAGGAAGGACAAGGAAAAAAGTCTCAAAAAGCAGCACATGCCCTAATCTAAAGAAATCTGAGAACAGAACAGGCTGTTAAAGTTTAAACAGCCATTTCTGAGGCTTTGGGACTCCGACAGTATAAGTAGATTGGGATACAATGTTGTCTATGGAGGAGTTCCAAGGGGAAAACCACATCTCCGAACACAAAGCTCTGTCTCATGTTTGCCAAAAGAAAAACATCTTGATTCCCTGTGAGGATATTCTGTGGGCTCTGGTGAGAAAAGTGGTGTCATACTGGTATAATATTTCAGAATATAATACTAGTAATCAAACTTGGTGGTGGTGTGATGGTCAGCGGGCCTCTTCACCACTTCAGGATCTGAACAGTTTATTGTACCTGAGGGAACTGTGAACTCTGGTCTCTACTAAAACATCCTAAAGACGGATGATCAGCCATCGGTTGACCTCATGCTGAAGCAAACCCAGCAGCAGATCCACCTCAGGACTGTTTCAAAAAGAAAACAGAGGTTTTTTTTAGTGTGCCATGATTGAAGTCCAGCTATGATTCTGCCTGTCATGACCTTAAAGAGGCTGTTCAAAAACCCTCCAGTGTAAGTTCATTAAAACAGTTCTGCAACAAAGAATGGGCCAAAATTCATCCATAGCCATATAAAAGACCACCAGTTACCTAAAATGCTTAAATTGAGTTACAACCATTTGTCAGGTTTACTTTTTTTCACATAATGTCAGCTGATTTAATGAATGAAATCATCGTTTGAAAACTAATGTATATACTTACCCTGATAATAAAGCTTGCCTAATGACCTGAAACATGTAGCTGTGACAAAATCTTAAAAACAAAAGGAGTCTGAACTTTGTGGCGCATTTATATTAATCTATTTTGTAGGTCAATTCTAGTCTTTCTCTTTATTCTAGCTCTAAGGACTATTCTACCCTCAAAAGGTAAGCTTTCATGTAACTCCAGATTGTCAGTCTGGAAGTGTCAAAAATGATATTTGATTTTGGTAAATGAAATGTTACATTTGAGAATTGGGTGGAGTTCTGTTAGATGTAATGTGTCGTGGTACTTAGAGGAATTTGTTGTGTTAGATAAAAGTCATTTTAAAAAAGATGTTTGTGTTAAAGAAAAAAAAATTCCCCGTTTTGGGATATTTGCAGCACTGTATGCAGAAATATATAAAATGAAATGAGTGAGGCTAATGTTCCAAATGAGGCTAGTTTTCAAGAGCCTCAGCCCAAAAGAGGATTTAACAAGCAAACCCTTCTCTGCCAAATACCAGAGAATATAAACTCAGACCATAGCTTGAGTTTCAGAGCAGAAACGGCACATCCCAGCAGCATTACGCTCGCCAGGGGGGAAACAAAGATCCATTTCTCCTCTTCTCCTGTTAGCTGTGTGCCGTTGTCCTCTAGGAGCTGAAGTATTGCTCTGATTGAAAGTCCTTCCTACAGCTTAACCTCCCCCAGGTACTGAGGAGACTCCACAAAGCCTCTTCCCTCCTCATCACTTGATTGTCCTGCAGCTCTGCAACACGCTGAAATTGGCAAGGTGACCCCGATGAGGGAAATAATAACTGTCAATCATTGATTTCCAGGACTTTTTGCACGTTCACTTAGAGGCTCCTCTTTCAGGTTTGATCAATAACAGCCGAAATGTGGCTGTGGACTCACACCGAGGCGTGGCCATTAAAGGGAACTCTAGATTTAGGAAAGATGGGCCATGAAGAAGGTCGAGTCTATACCAGAGAGGAGGCACAGGCTGGACTGAGATTCTCATGGTATGACAACTATGTGTAAATATGTGAGGATTTAACAATATTTATGCAAATATCTAAAACAACCCAAACAAAAAAACAGTTCACTGCAAAAACATAAAATCTTACCAAGGATTTTTGAAAAAGTAATCATTCCACTGGCACATAATTTCACTTATGACATGTGAAAAAATATCTTGTTATAAGTAAAATAATCTACTGATGGAACTAAAACCTTTCCCTCAACATTAAGGGATCATTGCCTTAAAAGAAGTTCACATTTCTTTCTAAAAAGTGAAGTTAGTTTTGTCTTATTTCAAGTGGACTAAAATGTTTGCACTAGAAACTAGAACAAAAAAACAATTGGTAAGATTTTGTGTTTCTGCAGTGTTGCTTTTATGTAAAAAAAAAAAAAAAAAAAAGCAAAACTAATTCAACCAGAAATTTTCTGATGGATTTCCTAACTTTTCCAAGTGAGGAAACTTGACAAGAACCTTCTTACAGCCAGCTGTCCAGCTGTGCGCAGCAGCAGGTGGTGGATGGGGAAGGTGTTGCTGCTCCTAAGCTCCATACAGCTGAATAAAACTTCAGTCAGTCCACCGCACTCTGGTGTCTCATTTAAAGAGCTTTAAATTGTTTGAAGGGCGTGTTGCAGAATTTTATAGTTTTCTTAAATTGGTTACTTTTTAAAACCTTGGCAGATACCGATGACTGGCCTGATGCCTGCAGGACAGCTTTGAGTTATACAACATTGCTTCTCCCTCTCTTTCATTGCTGAAACATGAATGCAGACCAACACAGAATGATAAAAATACTGTCTTTTCTTTATTGTGATTGAGCTTTTTAAACTTGCACCACAAAATTTCCCATTGCAATCAAATCCAATGTGTAAGCCTTTTTATGTGCTCCGTCATGCATACCTTTGCACCTAGATGCCACAGACTGGATGATAAATCTATCAAATAATTAGAGGCACCGTAGGGGGTGTTGTTAGCACCTTATAGCTACAATGAAAAAAACAAAAAAGAAACTGAAGTTCAAATTTTAGCAGTGGAAGACACATATTTTGAACAGTAATGTAGCATATCGATAGTTTAAAAAGTCATGTTAAAGAAAAAAAAGCAAAAATTTTAACAAAATAACACAAAAAACACCAAATGTGACTGAAATTTTCTGGTTATTTGATGCTAGCTGACTGAAAAAGTCCAGCTAGCTAGCTATATTCTCTGGTCTAAATGAAAAATTTACTCAGTGGAAAATATTTCTCATAGGACAAAAAAAAAAAAAAAAAAAAAAAAAAATCAGCTGAACACTAAAAAATATATTTACCACAATACGTATTGGCTAGCAGCATACGATCCAGAAATTGTTGTAGAATTTTTCTATTTCATGCATGTGTTATCTGCTAGAACAGTGTTTCCCAACCCTGGTCCTCAAGACACACTGACCTGCATGTTTTAGATGATCTCCTGCTTCAACACACCCCATTCAGATGATTGCAATTCAGCAAAACCCTGTTAATCAGCCAACAATCAAAATCATGTGTGCTGTTGGGAAACACTGTACTAGAAAACACATGAAATACATTTTACAATGGTGTTACTGGTTCTTAATGGTAATTTTAAAGTTAGTCTCAGATTTAGAATTTTAACTTTGACTTTCAAAATCACAGCAGAAAGACAAATCAGGAATAGTTTATGAAGTGGCTGATATTAAGCGGAATTGTCAAGATCTAATCCCTTCAATCCACATCAATTCACATGCATCAAAATCCAGATATCAATTAATATAGATTATTATTATTATATTATAGATTATTATAGCTATAATAACTACATTTAAGTTAAAATGTGTTTTATTTACGTGGTGATAATAAAATAAGCTTAAACTGTTTTAAATCAAAGCAATAAGGTCATTAAATACTTTTTTCATTGTTTCATCATAATGCTGTGAAGTTGTGTTTTTTTTCAAGGTTATCATAGTGAGAATCTCACATGGGCTTATATTCATGTCAACAGGTAAAAATTATTGCCTGAACTGTCCAAATATAACCTTGCTTGATATTATGCAAGTAAAACAAATACTTTCACTTCAGCAGTTCCTCCATAAAATTGTCACTTTTGAAGAACGTATGAACCAAAAACCTGCAACAACTACACTTAAATTCAGTAAATGGGAGCTAACCCATAAAAATCTTGTTAAGAGGATTCTCAGCTGGTTGGAAACACCTGATAAGTATCTTATTTTCAGAAGCTGGTTTACTTTTCACTAACAGCTAAATCCTGTTTGGCACAAGGCAACGTGGAGCAAAGGAGAGCCTTGATCCGCAAGGACAGCTACTGCATTCCACTGAAAAGCAAAACCCACAAATAGGTAATAAAGTAGAACAACCCGAGGTAATAAACCTGTGAATGTCAGGAAAAGGCTGCTGCCCCGTCTCATTATTCCTGGATAGCATATTTGACATGGACTCAAAAGTTAATCCACAGAAAATCCTGCTGGGTTTTTTCATTAGGACGGGCCTCACTGTGGCCTGATAGAAAGAGACTAAGGGATTTCTGTATTTTTTCTGTGTGTGTGTGTGTATGTGTGTACAACTCCAAGCAATAAAAAAACACTCTACTCCTCACAACATTGATTTGAGCTTCCCAAACCCTACCAATCTTATCTCAAAAAATGGGATGGGATCAGGCTACAATCTGCAGAAAACATGGCACTTAAAGGTCAACCGTGATGATAACCAGATGCTTTTAAACACTAACCAACTAAAAAATTCAAAATTGAGAGAAACTCTTTATCTGGACTCCTGTCCACCTCATTTAACAAACCCGCACTCGCTTTATCAAACATTTCTTTTTCTGCTTTTTTGTGTGTTGTACTCTTCCCATAGGCCTTTTCAGAAGACATTTCAATAACAAACTTCACACATCCACAGTTCTTTTGGGTCCACGATAACCTGGCTTTGACCCTGAACATTTGAACCTTACAAAGGGATTCCTCCTGACAGCAGCATGAAAAGGAGATTCATAACTTTGAAAGCTGGCATGACAGTGGAAGCAACAGGGAGTAGGTGGAGACGGAAGGGGAGAACATAAAAAGGTCTAAATGGGAGGAAACAAGTTCACTACACAGAACAACAAGTCCCCTGGCAGGCGCGGCTTGCCTGGTTTTCCCCCTATGGCTAACACTATTGAGATTAAAGATTTTTTAAGAACCACAAGTACAAACACTTCGGCCTAAACAATTTGAACTTTTAGACTCGCACAACGTAACAAAACTGTTCAAACAGACAGAAATCCATGTGCATGTAGCTAATTTTTTCCAAACAGTGTCATAGTTCATTTGGGAACTCAAAGTCCGTCGCCAGAACGCACTTGCATGGCATCACCGGTTGACAATATAAAGTACTTTTAATTTACAAGGATTTTAAAAAGTACAGTGTGTGTGTTTTGTTCTGAAAGTGTAATTACATTGGGAGCAATGATGCAGGATTCAGGATAGTGTACGTCAGTGCTGGCATGAAGATATCTTGTTTTATTTCAGCATGTTTACTACAACCAAACGCTGAGCAACAGCAGTCAGCATCTATGCACCACAAATCTGGAGCAAACTTTCAGAAAACTGCAAAAGCTGAAACAATGAGTTCCTTTAAATCGAGGCTAAATCGCCACCTGTTTGAGTTGCCTTTGATTAGTAATAACTGGAACACTGATCAATGTATTTGATGTACATTTGCTTGATATTTTGACGATGGCATTTGACAAAATGTAATGTTTATTGCTTGTTTCATAATTGGTTGCTGTGTTGTGTTTTTATGGTGTAAAGCTCTTCCTATGCAAATAAACCAGACTGCTTCATATTTGGTAATCAACTCACCCATCTGGAGTGAATGTACTGTTCCCCAAAGTGGTAAAATAATTGTTAGCTAAAGACAGTAAGTCATAGTTTCACGTTAAATTTCAAACATCTAGCATGCCGAGGTGAGAAAATCCTCTGTGTATGAGACCAAAGTCGCTGCTGGTTCATAGTTTTCCGCATGTGTGACATACATCTGGATCGTTAGCTGCAGGATGGAAGTTTTTTATTCATGCCTAAAACATCAGTGTCAGATGGGTTAATCTGGTGATCAAATTGTGTATGCTAATCCAGCTCTAAATGGCACATCATCGTTTTCCATAATGTCTTCTTAAGCCATTGAAACAAAGAACAGATGAGCATTATTGTAACGGTTGTCTAATCTAGCGGGTTGTAAAATCCAGAAAGTTCCAACGCTTTTTTTTCTTTTTCTTTCTTTTTCTTTCTTTTTTTTTTTTTTTACACAAAAAAAGACAAAAATCGTTTGGGAATATTTACAGCAAGTCAAACCACAGAGAGCCTTGGCATGAAAACTAAAGATGTACTAGTCACTGCTCTTAATAGTGTGATGATTCATTACAAACACTTATGAAACTACGAACAGGATCTGCTCTGCCAGAACTGATAGCGAGACTAGCTAGTCATCTAAGCTAGTACTTATGGTAATGTTTTGCTACACTAACTAGAAAACTACATCTACATTTAGCAAGTCTGTGTTATATACATATCCTTAACTCTTAAGTATATGTATAAAAATAAATTAAACAACTGAAATAGTCAATGTGGTGCATTGACTATTTCAGCAACAGTAGAAATAATTACTTGTATTTTTACTCCAGGTTATCATACCATCAGAATCAGATATCGGTTTGGTATTTACTTTATAATCACTCCAATTTGTACATCCATTCTGTGATAACTTTGTTGATATTTTTGGACCTATTCACAAGTTAACCTCAAGACAAAAAATAACAAAAGAGAGAGTAACTTAACCCACTGTTCCACATGTCTACCCCTCCATCATTATTCCTCATTAATCCAGAGGAGACCTGTGTATCTTTTCCACTCAGTCAGGCCAGAGGTGACATCCACACACGGCGGCAGACATACAGACGACTTGACAGCTGTGGAAATACACCAAGACTGGGCAAAATCCAAAACCCAACCTCCCTGGGAGAATTTAATGACCAGTCAGTCTCTCTTCACTTTGGCTTTAAAATTCGACACACCTGACAGCCCTGACATTTGACTGACAGGCTGGATGCCTCGCTCTGTGACCCTGCAGCCTGCTTCTGGAGAAGTTTGGGCATAAAGCAGGAGTGGTCAAAAGTATATGTTGCAAGAGGCTGAAGAACAACCGCTATTCAAGAAGAAATCCTGGACGGTGAAGACAAGAAACATGAGAGGAAGGAGGGAAAGGTTCTGCGCTACCATTTGTTCCCTTTAGGGAGAAAGCAGTCAATTTATGGCTGCAAAACACACAACAGGTTGTATATTTGGGAAAATATATATTGTATAGATAGAGATGCAAACAGGACCAAAAGAGGAAAGTAAATGTTGGTGTTCTGTGTAAGTATGTTCTTTGTTATGTACTGAAAAATGACCAACTTCTAGTTTTGGCCTCTTGTTTGAAACTAAGTCGACCAGGGTGCGCAAAACATCATTTTGTCATATGTTGATGCTACGAATAGCTGTAATAAACAGGAAGTAGAGGTTGTAAAAATGACAACGCCTCTTAAGTTGTATAGCTTTTTGTAACTAGCCTTTTTAAAACACAAAAACATGGTGGGCCAATGGTAGTTTGCCCCGACCACCTGGCTTAACAGGACCTCTGGGAGAAATCCTGTATTTGGCATTTGTGCTTCCATCTCCCCTTTTAACTCGGAACTATTTTTTTTTTTTTTGGAAAAGCCAAAAATCCCCTGAAACAAGCGTAAAAACGTTTTGGCCAAATTGAGGAAGTTATTTCAAACCTGCCCATTTCAGTCCATCAACCTTTTCTAATACAATCCTTCAAAATGGAAACATTGCTGGTGGCACCATCTGCAAAATGTTATATGCACGCATATTTGTGCACTTCCAGAGAACAATGCAAGGAGAAGGAAAGCTTTACTGGTCTATTAGCTTCCAGTAATTGGACTGGAATTACTGTCCAATTATTGCTGCAATAATTGGACAGTAATCCCAGTGAGCTAATACTTGTGGTACTGTAAAGTTATTTCTTCTAAAGTTATTTTTTTAGCAGGAATAACTTTCAGTTGCACTTTTCTATCCGACCGAGAGTAATTCTGATGAACTTGACCTTCGAGCATTGCATAAGTTCACTGAAGTTGTTCTCTTAAGCTCCTGCCACATCACTCTAATCAGGCTGAGGTGTGGACTTTGACTGGGTTATTGACACAACTTGACTCTTTACTTCCACCTCCATTCTGTTATAGACCTACTCCGGTGTGGTTAAGCAGTGGGAGGATCGTGGAGCAGCATGTTTTATAGTGAACTATCAAGTGAACAAGTTTATTCATGTGTGATTTTAATTTAATTTTTTAAGTGGAAGCACAGCAATTGTGAAGTTTTTTTTTTTTTGGACATTTGCAAAATATTGACAGCAATTTTGTGTGAATTTTTAATGGAAACACAGCTGTTGCTGAGCTGTTTCCACCTTGGCATACACAAACCTGCAAACCAGCAAACTCCAGGTTGTCACCGTTGCCATTTATCTGGTAAGTGCATTTGGTTAGCCACACCTGACTGCGTCTTCCCTCTTAAATCTTATGGAAGCAGCAGAGGTGTACTATTCTGACAATCATTGAAGTTCTCTTCCCATGGCAAAAAAAAAAAAACTCCCACCTTTTCTCCTGCTCAGCCCTTCAGATCTTTGATAACGCAAAACACACTTTCTCTCAGACTCTCCTCCCCAACACTGCAGGCAACGTGCAGCTGTGAACAAGCCACGGCACCTTGCAGTTGTTCAGACCGCCTCCCCTCCTGCGCCATGTTACTGAAGAACATTTTAATTGGCTTGGCAATTAAGCAAGACATGTCAAAACAGAGCCTCCTGGAGACTTTTTGGAAAAGAGAAAAATACTGTAGTTCCCGGGGCAAGTTTATCCTGAGAATGTGGAAAATTCATCCGAGATGTATGGCTTGTACCTGAGCCAGAGAAAGTTCAGCGCAGGGAAAATATTTGAGAATAATGGATGATTAGCCTCGGCGTATCAACACAGAGAAGCATGGGAGATTGTCTGGTGCACATAATTACGGTGTTGAGCTGCTTTTAGGGCCATTTGAAACAAAAACACGCAACAAGAAACTGTAAATGTTGTGAATGTTAGATATGTTACTATGGACGGTCATTTCCAAAATGGCTTCAAAAACAGCCCCTTTGAATAGAGATCGCACTTTGTAAACACAGCTGTTTACAGAGATAATACCTTAATAGTTTGGAGTTACAACAAAAAGTGAAAAAAAAACATACAATTATCAGACTTGCACATTAAATTGCCCTTTAAAACTATGTTTTCCTTTTCACTGTTGATATAATTGGCCTGCATGGTGGATTAGGTTGTTACTATTGACTCGGTTTTTATTTTGGTGTGGCGTCTGGATATTCTCTGTGTACACGCAAGATTTTTCTCAAAGCACTGAGGCTTTCTCACATAATCCACGAACATAAATATCGGGTTAAATAATAATGGCCAAATGACTGCAAAGTTGATGAGCTCTGCGTTTGTCCTGCAATGGACCGTTGACCTGTCCAGAGCATGCCCAGCTTCTCAGCTATCGAAGAATCGGCTTCAACAGGTTTTGCTTTTTCCATCCAAGTTTTAGACGGACAAAGTCACAACCGAGGATATAACACTCAAAAATCCTATCTTTTGTCAATTAGGTTGAGAACCATAATCTTGGTGTCTATGCAGCTGCTGAGAGAAGGAAACTCAAAGTCAACGATTTTCAGTATCAGTGAAATGTTTAAAACTGAACTTAGATATTCATGTGTTAAATCAGGAGGGTAAACACTCAGGGATTTAAATGGGCAAATTTATTAGTTATCCAGTCAGATAGTGACTGCATGAGACTTTTCACGAGACTTTTGTTACATACTTAACAATTGTTAGACATGTAACAAAAATCATATGTAATGTTTGTTACATATGACAAATGTTGATATATTTGTTAGATATCAACAGTGATATCTAAGAAACGTTAACTCATAACATACATTAAACATTATTTGTTGCTTTATGTCATAAACAATAACGTGACAAAGTAATTCTGCAGGTGGGGGTCTATTCATTCCAATGTTTTTCACAATACTTGAGGAAAATTTGCAGTAAACTAACATCAAATTGCAAGTTTATTGCAGCTAAATTCAGTTAATTCCTAGTTTGTGCTTGGAATCAATTGTGCAATGAAGCAAAAGTTTGTGCTTAATTGCTACACAAAAAAAATTGTGAATCTGTTGATTTTGCATGAATTTCCGTGATTACAGAGTCTCAAAAAACTGGAGGTCCGAGTGATAAGACAAGCCTGTATGTGGCGCTGTCACAGAAGTTCACCATGAATAGAGAATACTGGGAGAAGATAGGGGATTAATATTACTACTTAAACAAAAATGTAAAAAAAAAAAAAAATAGACATGTCTGTTTTTTTAAAAAAATAAATAAAATAAAATAAAGCTTTTTTTTCCAGGGCTCCTCCTCAAATTCCATTTGCTTGTGAACAAAAGGCCGAAGCCATTTAGTAACAACAACATTCCCATGTGGATGGGTGAAAGATTTTAGCAGAAATCTTTACACTCATTACATTCACCACTTAAAATGTCCAGCTTATTAAAAGGACAAATTAAAGAAAACGAGTAATTAAAGGTGCAGGTACAGGCCTATAACTCTTGTTAATTAAATCGACATTATTTACATCCTTTCACCTTTGAGACAACCAGCATTGAGGCTCACAGACGCATCTACAGGTATGAGATCCTATGAAAGCACCTCAAAGGAGAAAGAGTTGGAGGTGGGAAAGCTTTGACAAGTGAACCATCAGGTGAAACAGTGATTGTCTGGGGTTATGACAGCTCTTTTCAGGAGTCTGTTAGACTTCCACCCTCCTGATTTAACACATGAAAGTGGATTTTCTTGACATCTCGAGAGGCAGCCGCCCTCCAGGCAGCCACAGCACACTGCTCAGAGAGAGAGAGAGAGAAAGAGAAAGAGAGAGAGGGAGAGAGAGAGAAAGAGAAAGAACTGGGGACGTGTTAAACCTGGGAGGGTAGGGAAGCAGAGGTCACTTCCAGCTGTGAAAAGACTCATCACTGCTTTTATCTCTCAGCCAATCCGAAGTCAGCATGCTAAAAAAACTTTGTCAGAACTTGAAGCAACCTAGTTTTTTTTGGACTCTACACAATGTTCTTTTCTGCAGATTCTACTTTCCTTCCTGTCATGTTTTGACAGGGCAGAAACAGTGAACTGGGATTATGTACTTAAGGTGGGTACTATTTCTTTTTTAAAAATCTCATGGTCTCTTGCGCTGGTGTTGACTTTCATTCGCCAAGCTTACGCACACAGTTGGTTCAGCTCCAATCAGAACAAGCTCCAGCTTCTCCAGGAGCCACACAAATCAAATCAAATGAAGCGATCATACAAACTTTTCTGTGGTTGTGTGTGTGACACAGATTCTGTGATGGAAAAATTACGAAAAAAAATAATTTTAAGAGAAAGGCCCAAGTCAAGACTGACAACAAAACCAGCATCACATGGTGAAACAGTAAAATGTAAACTTTTTGCTCTGATAAAAGAGTATTTACTACCTGGGCTCACTCAGGTCAGCCGAAGGATAATTTATTAAACCATGACAGTGTTTAAATGATTGCTGCATTTTTTACACAGAAGTTGAGGTTGGAGGCAATGCATCAAAAATGGTCTTCCAGTGTGAAACTGGAGAATGGATCAGTCTTTCCAGCAAAAGCAACAACTTATTAGAAATGGAAGAGTGTAATCAACCATAAAATAGCATCTAGCTAAGAAAAAAAAAGTTATTTTTTTTAGATTCTTTTAGATTTGACAGATTTAGATTTTCACTTCAAATCATTGGCTTCCTAAGAGCATCCAATGGAAACACGATAGTTTAAGGCTCCTTAAACAAAAGCTGAGAGGACATTTTCTCAGAACGGAGTTGTTTTTGAAATGGTAGAAGTCCTATTTGTCTGAATCAAAGTAAATTTTACCCTAATTTGTACCAATATTTTCTATCTACCAGTTGCCATTTTGCGCTTTCCATTTCCTTTTTAAACCAGTAAACCAAGCATTTGAACCCAGGTATTATCGTTGCAAATCATCTTATCTTCATGACTAGAGATTAGGTGTCATAAAATGCACAAATTTAATTCTTAATTGCTTTAGATCTCTTTCATTTGCCTTGGTTCTGATCCAATTCGGTCCCCTTGATGCCAATGAAATATGACAGTTTATAGCCCATAATCAAAGAGAATAACCCTCAGTATTGCTTCTTGCATAAGCCTCTTTTCCTCACTGTAGCATATGAGTAGATTGTAAAAAATTACTTTAACTTATCAAGTGTCAATGTGAGTCTGAATTGTCCCCCGTTAGGTTCAAACGTCGGCACAAAATGCTCCTCCATACCCAAATCATTCAGGTACAAGATGGCAAAAACAAGCATTTACCTGGTAAGTTTAATAATGAGACAAAAAGAATAATCCACTATAAATAGGATTTTGACTGTTTACCAGAACCTAACTTTAAAAAACCAGTATGGTGTTTAAAGCACAGACCAAACCGCCACTGAGGAAAAACCCCAAAACACGACAGAACGAAACGCTGGGAGAGTCACTCAAGAGTTAATTCCAGCCAGCATTCCTTCCCCACTGGTGCACCATTAAAAGCCACACATCTCACCTAACCATCGTTTATCTCTCCACTGCTAATTAGTTCCGATCAATTACCTTTACTCAATGCTGCTTCCACGTTTAAGAAAACAGGAAGAACTGCTTATTCATTACTGCTCTTTTTTTTTTTTTTGCCAGTCTTTTAAATACTCCCTCGGGTTGGTTCCACTCGCTCCTTTTTTTCCCGTGGGGAGGCTTCCATTAAAAAGCCATTGCTCACCATGGGGTCCTGTGTGTGACAGAGGTGGGCACCAATACCCTCTGGAACCTCTCTCTGTTTTTGGGGAGCTCTGATGAAAAAAAAAAAAAAGAAAAAAACAGGGAGGCTGGCCGACTTAATTACAGGCTTTAAAACAGCAAACAATCGTCACAGTCCAGTTGCAGTTCTGAGTTGTGTCTGACAGACTTATGAGGATAGGAAAAGAACCCCTTGAAAAAGGTGGGTGACTGTATAAGTCATTAACCACCAGAGGTGGAGCTGGCAAGTTTATTCTAGCGTAAATACAACCACGATGATGACAAATGCACAGACGGCTGCCTGATTGCGCACCATTGGAGCGCAACTCTAGTTAAGTGAAAAACGGCGTATTGCGTTGTGGAGAAAAGCTGCAGACAGAAACTTCTTTGAGCGAGTTTTTTTTTGTCCTGGAAAGTAGGAGTGTGGAAGAGAATATCACAACGTTAAAATGCCTCAAAAATTCTTGTCAAATTAAAGTTTGTCTGCATAACTTTGTCCAATGAAGTAAGTTCAGCCTGTTACAGGCCCTGGAAATGAAAGTGTTTGTTTTTGATTGGCAGTGATGTTCAATAACCAGCATTTATTAATGCAGATTTTTCCAGTGAGCTCTGCAGGCGAACATAAACAGGAGCGTAACAAGGTCTCATGAGGAATCCTATGTATGTAAATAAACAAGCATTTAATAAAAAACTTTTCTTCAATACGAGCAAGAACGTTATACTAAGTTATCTTGTCCACAGTTTTGTCAAACATTCAGATTAATTTTTTTTAATGAGGGCTGAATTCTCCACTATATAATGATTTTTTATTTAGGAAATTTACAATTTTGCCAGAAATCTTATTTTTTAATAGCATAAAACGTAGTTTCAAGTCTATGAAAGCATTAATCTCTCTGTGAAAACTAAAAAGAGGAACATTTTTCATTATCTTATTAAAATTAGATAAGTATAAAAACACAACGATATGCACTTGTCAAAACTGAACAACCAGATTCCTCTACACTGATTACATAAACACAGAACATTTTGTCTTAAATCTTTGCTCGCTACCAAAATAAAAAAGGCGGATAACAAGTTTTTCCTAAACTGTTGTTAAAATCTCATCTTGTTCAACTTCCCAGCATGTAGAGCATTTGATTATTTTTTCGTTTGGTGAGCTGGATATTTTGTTACACCCCTACTGAGAAGTTTATTCAGCAAATCGTATCTCTACTCAATTACTTTTAGAAACTTTTATTTCCACCCTGGATGATGTAATTACATTCAATTTAAAGACTTTAGGAAGGAGGGACAAGTCAAGCAGAGTGCAGCCCGTGAGAGCGGCTTATTCACAGGTTGGAGGGACCGAAATAGCAATGAGACCCTAACCTGCACCCTTGCCTCACTCTCGTCTCCTGCGTCTCACCCTCCCTCTGTTGAAGCGCTTGGGCCTTGGACTCTTGGTCTGTTTGTCTTAGAGACAGAAAGGAAATGCAAAGCAGGCTGCTTCGAAGCTCTGGGAAACGCCACAGGACATCTCCGAGGGACGGGGGGGGGAATTAAATAAGCCAGCTAAGATCCTTGCCGTAAACTGGCAATAAAGTATTCATTAACCCTCTTATTGAAGGAATAAGCAGGAAAACAAGCAGCTGAGCTAAGAAGTTAAATGGGGACTTGAAAACAAAGAGCTGAGAGTGTGTACATCTTGCTCAGACAAGCAGAGAGCGATCAGAGAATCAACAAAGGGATGGAAGTGATTGAACATAATGAGTAACATCGGGGCATTAGCAAATAGTGTCGCAAATAAACCCCACATGCCTCTAATCCCCCTATATTACAATACACTGCGATGGCAGGATGCCAGAACGGAACGGATGATTCGTCTTTGCTCCTATTGGACTTTTATTTTCACAATCCAAGAAACTCATTTTTCACCTCTACTCTCATCCACCGTCTTCCTTTCTGCAGCTCCTCTGTGGTGCTCCTTGGACCTGCGCTGAGGAATCTATAGGCAGCGCATAGAAAGGCCAGCAGGATGCTCTGCCCTGCATTCATTAGAAGAAGAAGAAGAAGAAGAAAAAGAAGAAAAGAGGCCTGATGCAAGTTTGATGCCCACCCCCAGATCTCCCAGAATGTGAATGAACTTCTGTGAATAGGAGGCAAACCTACACAAACGCCCCTGTGGCTATAGGACTCTAACGGAGTGTGTGGGCAACGGCAAACAACAACAACAACACGGGGGAAATCACACTGAATGCCAGGGTTCCCTCTCCGTCTTCTTTCTTTTTTTTTCCCACCTTCACCAATCAGGAAGAAGCTCCGCCGCAGGAGGGCGCCTGAAAGGATGGGCTGTTGACAAAAACAGCCCCTGTAGGGGGTTTGGGAGGGCACCACTGACCCTGCACAGGCCTTCAGTGGGTGTAAAAAGTCACACATTGCAATTAACACCTACTCCGCCAAACATGCAGAAGGCAGCAGAAAGAAAAATATTCAAATCAGCATTTAGAAAAACCAGACTGCAACAAAGACATCAAAGTGAATGCATTGTTTACGGGTTGAATGCTCACGATGGCTGAACTCTTCAGTCCCTCTTTCACACAACTTTGTTTGCTCCACAGCTTTCTCCCTGACCTGTCTGATCTGCTCCTTGGTCTTCATTTGTAAAGGACTTACATGCAGCCTTTACCTTTCACTTAACTGTTACGTGCTACTTAGTGCTGGTCTATAACTAATAGACACATTCTAGTTTGTAAACAAAGACAAATTGAGGAAAAGTTCAAGGAGTTTGAATCATTTTACAAGTTATAGTACTTGGTATTTAGAAGCTAAATGCCAACACAGTTTGCTTCTGATCAGTGCCAGTGATGTTGTTCAGTCTAACCCACTGTGCACATTAACCACTGACTGTAAGCGGCCAGCAGGTTCAGCATGCAGAACAAGCCCCAGCTGAGAAGTTCATTCATTTCAGGGGTTTTGCTGTTGTACAATAGCCATTTATTGCTCTAAGCTTTAAGCACACACAGCCCTGCCAACAGTGACTTCATCCACATATCAGCAAATTAACATCACTGCCTTGACATAGTGTTTGCTTAATAATGTAATCTTATCAAGATTAATATGACAAAGATTAAGTGGCAAAGAAATCGTCCAAATTTATCAGAGGTAGGAGTGGGCCAGCATGAGATTCTTTCACTGTGATGATCTTAGGTAAAAATATCACAGTTCCAAACAACAAATGTCTCAGGCCAGACCTAAAAGTGTCTAATAAAACAGACTTTGCACCAATAAGTTTGGAATTTTTCTTTGATAAAAGTGATTTTCCTGATTAAAGTACTTACATGCTTTAAGTAGGCTCTTAACTAACAAAATGCTGCTACAATATTCACATATTACCATGAATATTGGTGATTTGGAAAAATGGTATACAAGTCTGATTCTGAGAAAATGAAGGTGATTTTCTGGATCAAAGTTATGCCACATTTTTAAAGTATGTCACTTTTATATGCTTTTCGATTTGTTGGGATATACTGAGATAAATGGTGTGGAATTCACAGTCTTCTGCTCAGTCATGACCAGCTATATTACTTTTTCATGACATTGTAAAAACTGTTAGTTGAATTGATCAGACAATAAGTGACTGCCCGTTTCAAGCATCTAGCATCCCAGGTTAGTGTGGTGTTTGTATGTAAAGATGGCCTGTGAGAACTTCCATATCATGAAGGGAAATTTTGTGATGTCCAAAAAATCCAGGTCAGTCTAATATGCTGAGCAAGGCAACTTTATTTAAGTAGCGCCTTCCACAGTGCCAATCAAATCGTTTATGCTACAGTCTAAATTGCAAAACAAGGCAAGGCACCATTGAAACTAAAGGCAGATATTAACATGATGGGTGTGGATTTTTGTCAGATGAGATTTATGACATGACAAACGCATTTATTGCTCATTGATTTATTGTACGTAAACGTAATGATTTTCCTCCCACGAACTCATCACACACCCCCTAAACCAAGTCTATGTCCTTGTGACCTTAAATACATGTCAATGTGCACAAGTGTGAGTGGTGCAAGCAGTGAGACACCTCTGAAACTCAATCCCCAAGTGACAGAGGGTGAGAAATTACCTTGACGTTAGAGACCAGAGGGGGGCTGTGGCCTTGACCTCCTCAGTCAGGCACCTGACCTCCTAACTTGACCTTTCTGAGGAACTCCCCTATACTTAATGTCTGCAGGGATCAACACATATATGGAGAAAAGCCCTAAACAAATGACTACAAGTACTTTTGCTCGACACAGATTACATCATTCAGGAGTAACACGTCCTCATCACAATTCTACAATAATTATGAGCGTTTGCCAACAAGTCACAACCCGTGTTTGATTTTTAAGTTGAATTTCTGACCATTACATCTACAATTAGTGTGTCACTAACTGTATTTTTGTAAGTAAGGGTAGTAGATTTCATAATTCTTTGGTATCCAACTCAAAAGATCTGAGGTTCTACATCTTCTACTTGAAAGACTCCCATTTGGTTGACATAGACACTAAACCAGAATGCACTTAGAGGTCTTTTCACAAGCTTTAAAAAGGTTCATTAAAAGTGATAAAGAATTGTCATCTTGTAGATTAAACATGTTGGCAAAATATGTGTAGAAAGAGTGAAAGCGGGATGCAAGATAGATGGCCTTAAGGCCTCCGGCTGCAGAAAGGGAGTGCCTCTACCAATCAACCATTTTGACGCTCAAAATAAGTAACAGAAGCAAACAAGTGAGAACTTGGCTATTTGTGGTTGAGACTGAGCCAAGCACCTTGTAGGCCCTGAGCCTGAAGGTAAAGGGCGGGGTGGAGGGAGGGCAAACATACACGTTCAAAGGCAAGCTTAAACTGCAGCTTAAATACCGAGCTTTAAATTACTAATGGCTAAAGAAGACAGAGGAGGGGGGTTTCTCAAAGTTTTGTGTTGCATTCTAGCTAAGTTGCACAAGAAGTTATTTAAAATGAAGAAGCTTTGACCAAAAAAGGCAATAAAGACTGAGTAGATTTTTTTTCCCCAAGCACCAAAAAGACAATAGCAATTCTAAACCAATGTGCTACAGCACAATCCATTTATTACAGTAATCATTAGAGTCGGCAGACATTGACTTTTTACTGTCAGTATTCTTAATACATTTTGGAGACGGTGGGGCAGGATCAATAAGGATGGATTAATATTGTTTTGTCACATTATATATCTT
Organism: Micropoecilia bifurca; assembly: GCA_903067075.1. NCBI lineage: Eukaryota > Metazoa > Chordata > Actinopteri > Cyprinodontiformes > Poeciliidae > Micropoecilia > Micropoecilia bifurca. The sequence goes on from CAEGAF010053243.1 coordinate 37,959, forward strand.
CTTTCAAATTCACTTGGTGTTGTTAAAATAAACATGAACAGCACCGACAACATTCAGTCAAAGCTAAAACCACATTCCCATAAGTGGTCTAAAAACATTCAGAAAAACCTCAGGAATGGACTGACAAGTTAAGCTAAATGTTTGCCGAGACTCTTTACAACAAGTGGGTTCACAGAGGAACAGAGATGTGTATTTTGACTGGTCCCCTCTGGTTATGCAAGCTTAGCGCTGTGATTTAGCCTGCTGTACCAGTTCAACAATTGGCTTGCTACAAGCTCTGAACTGTTTATATTTGTCATGTAGGTCAGTAAAATGTAGGTATTTGACTACAACAACTCCAGTCAAGAATTGAGGACTGTTTTATTAGCAGTGAGTGTGAGTGGTTTGCTGTGAATAATTAGAAACCTCAACGTGAGGGTCTGCATACATCCAAAAATGGAAGTAGAGTGGTTCCAAGGCAATACATTTTTCTACTTGATACCAAGAGAATTTACAGTTCCGTGGATGACGAAGACAAACGACCAGTCTTAAAGGAGGATAGTGGAAGTGGATGGAGCTGTAAGTACAGTAATGAGGAATGGAGGTAAATGGTTACATTCAAAAACTTCACATTTCATTAAGTACACAAAAGAAAAATGAAGTCTTTCCTACTCTTTAAGGTGCAGTTTTGCATTAGAATTTACATGACATTGCTGTCTATGAAGCCTAGATGTTCTGTGAGGATGGGTGCAGGTATGAACCGGATACAACAGTTCACATAATCCGTCTGGTCTATTATTGACTCTGACACCCTACTCTGCCAAAAAAGAAACTTGAGTGCTAAGAATACACAATGTCCAACAACAGCGGCAGAGCAGACACAAAGCCAGGCTGAGACTTCAACCTGTTCAGCCAGTCTCCACTAATGCCCTGTTTCTTTACAGGTGAGATGAGATGAAAGTCCTGCAGGAAGTATAAATAAAAGCCGACCCGCCTTAGTGAATGGCAGGTGTGTAGTACACCAACCTGATCATAGATAGTTAGGCCTGATAATGAGCCCTCGCTTCCTATTTAAGAGCCGGAACAAAACTGTATAATAGACTATGAGAAACGACGGATCAAAAGTTGCCGGATCAGAGGATAGAAAACATCTATGTCTTGAGCCATTTGGTTAGTGTTTCCCAACTGAAGGTGGGGGAGGGTGGGTCAGATGCAACGACATGGCTGTGAAGGTCTACATGGACAGACAACACTGGGTCCTGTGTCTCCTTGAGAGGGGACTCCGGTTTCCACTGATGAGCCACTGACAGAGCCTGAAACCTGACTCAGAAGGGTGTTCAGCAGGTGAAACCATCATCTGAAAGGGAAGATCCTGCTCTCATCGCCACATAACCCCATGTCTACAGAGTCCAGAGAGAGATCCTTTTCCTTTGCCAGGAATTCCAGACACCAACATCTCTGTATAGTTACTGATGTGCCGATGCCACAGGAAGAATCACTAGGAAGTAGAAAAACAAAATTGTGGTTGGAGTATTTACTTGAGCAAAAATTAGGCAGATGTGTTGTCAGCCTCTTTCATAAAACGGTTGCCTTCTCGCCGTCTTTGTGATTTCCGAAAGGTCTGAAGCTAGAAGGGACAATGAAGTTAACCTGACGAGACAGCACTAAAAAGACTGACTTGTGTAAGGGTAGGTAGGGTATATGCCCTGAGGGTCAGATGAATCAATAATAGACAGTTTATAAAACCACTCAGTCAAGGGACCGTAGGTGAAAACACACCTTTACTCAACACGGTTCTAGACGCATCTATGTCACCGCAAAGTGTGTATCATTTTTGGAAGTTCCCATCTTAGAACTTTTGAGCCCTTTAATAAGAAATTGTTTATCCATTAAGGAAGGAAATTAATATTTATTAAAAGGTTGGTAATTTCATCTGTAGGATTCAGTTTTCTTCATTCCACAATAGTGAGAATAAGGGCCTGCATGCTAACAATTATAACGCCTCCATTCTCCATATGTTGGGGAAAGACAAACCCAGCACTGATACTACTTCCTCTTTTATCAAACATTGGGACCACCCAAGCAAGCTGTGATACACTTTGCAACCTAGCTGCCATATGGCATTGGAAGCAATTGGAGAAAAGTGCCAAGTGGCTTCACTCTATTCCAGCAAAACAATGTCTCAATTCATGGACCACAATAAAGAAAGGCTTGTGTGCGCTTAACAACCACGGAGAGGAGAAAGTAAAGCCTCACCGCGTCAGGTGGGAGGTGCAGGCGAAGGTAAAGGTTGGACAACAATCGCAATGAGATAACCATAATTTTATTTCCAAAGAAAAACTGGCACCTTTGGATGGGATGAATCATTTTTCTTTGGAGAACATCATCCGTCTCCGTTTAAATTCATCCATCTGTTAGAAGCAAATCATTGCTTTTATATCAGGTCAGCAAAGGATGAAATATAGTTGAGCAACTTGTACAATATACATAATGAAAAACCTCTAAATTAACAATCAGAGGCTGATATAAGTATCTATATCAACTACGCATTTCCGTTCTGTATCATTAAAATCCAAACTTGAATGTATTTGTTGAATTGTCATGTAACTGACCAACACAAAGTAGAAAATCATTGAAAGTAAAAGGAAAATATCCATCTAAATGTAAACCTCCCTTTACTCTGACGCTCCTAAATAAAAGCCAGTGAAACCACTTGCATTCAGAAGTTCCCCATTTTAGAGGTGGAGAACTTTTAATACCTTCGCAAGGTTTTAAGAACTTGCAGGTTGAATGCATTGCTACTTTCAATTTTCAGTTCATCCCAATCAGGACATGGTGCTAACTGGTCTGGAAATAAAATGTAATCATGGTCCCATCAGTCTCCCACCTAAGCAGGGGGCAGAGTTGAAAGCAAACAGGGCCTCACAGGGAGACAGATAATCAATCCCCGATTACTGACCTGTCGCGCTGTGGCTATTGGACATACAATGTGCGCTGTTCGGAGATTGCCTCTGACTGCTCGACTGAACATTCACTCACGTCTGGTCTTCGCTAACCTCACTTTATCTTAAGGAAATTCGAGGGAAAATTAATGAAAACCTCAAAACTGTTAGGTTTTGATCAAACACCTGTATTCAGGTTGTAAACAAAGACTCATACAAACCTCCAAAGTCTTCAAAAGGCGTCTTTCAAGTTGTGTACACCAGAAGATAGAGTGCGTTTCTGGAGCAGGGCTCGGACTGGAGATTGGAGCACAGCCTTCTTTTGATTTACGCACAGTCCTCTCTACACCCACTCAAACTCTACATGTTTCAGTCTCGCAGTTGAAAATGGCCTCTGGCAGTCCAGCTCCTTCCAATTAAGACAGATGGGTCACAGAAGAGTGCAAGCTGCTGGGGACCAAGCTGCGTTTGCACTTAAATCACCATCACTACCCTGCCGATTGCTTTCAGTGGCTAACCGCGGTTTTCTGAATGACTTCTGTGGAGGAGAGAGCTTTATGCTAAAAATAAGTGAGCTTAGCTGCTAGACACACTGAGGTCTGGGACATGGCCAAAGTAATAGAGGTTTTCAATGATTTCAGTCGTAACTCTTCTCTATTGTAGGGACACCGTCTCTGACCTTGCAAATAGAAATTACAGCCAATCACCAGCAGTAATGCCAAAATGCTGGAGCGACGGTTTGACAAGTTTTACATTTGGTCAGGCAATACAGGAATAATAATAATAATAATAATAATAATAATACAATAAAATAATAGTGATTCAGATCTGCACAACAAATGGTGAGCAGAGGTTAAAGAGTGCACATTAATGACGGTGTATTTGCTTTTAAGTGCTGCGACAGGAATGTAAAATACACACATACACACAATTGTGTTTCTCACCCTGAAGTCAGACAGTCAATACAGAGTAAACACTCAAAACTTAAGCCTCAAACCTGCATACTGTCAACACCGTTAAGGTCAGCTTGGGGCTAATGTGAACCTCTGCACAAAGACAAAAGTGACATCTTGGATATATGCTGAGAAAACAACAGTAAAAACTGTTTAAACATTTACCTGCATGTCGTAGAGCGGCGGTAAAAAGCCAAACCCTAAGCTGAAGTCACCAACAATTATTTACCAAGCAATACCATTTATAAATCCATTTATTTCTATAATTTTGGAAAAACCTAGAAACACTTTTTTTAGTTTTCATAAAAAGAAAAAAGTTTTAGTAGATCCCAAATTAATTTTAAAGAATCTGTAAATATTAAGAGTTAATATTTGTTTTGTCTATATATTGCAGCTCTTAAGATTATGTAATTTTAAGGTGACCCTACTCCCAAAAAACAAACTAAAAAGGCAAATTTTTGTAGCTTCACATTTAGCAAAAAAAATAATACCAAACCTTCAATCAGACCTGAACTGAATAATTATTTTAGATTTTTTAAATTATGAACTGAAGACGGTCAAATGGATTCTAAGCTCATAAAAATATAATAGCCTTTTATTTTAATAATGACAGAAAGATCTGGAACAAATCTCTACTAGTGGCTAACAGTCAACAAATTGCAAAGCTGTGGGGGCTTTTGTATTGTCAGCCAGTTTCATAAAAAGTCTTAATATCTGAATCTTAACACCATTTAGAAGCTTTGAAGCACACGCTAACTTTAGCTTTATTAGATGCTAATGGTTTGTTGTGGTATTCTCACAATACTTAAAATTCCTTTTTTTTTTTTTTAATTCTTCAGTCATTTTACAGCATTTTAGCTTTTTACCATTCCGTGTAGCACAATAATAACAATGCTAGTTAATTAGTCAGGCTATCTGCTTGAGGTAGCTAGCTTGCAGTTTGCCACTTGCTTGCTAACTGTAGTTTTTTTTTTTTTTACAAAAAGAATAGCCTTTAAGATTATCTTCAATCATTGTTCCCTTCCGGAGCGATGGTTGGCATACTATGACAGTTTATGTTTATCCTGAACGTCTATTTCTTATGAGAGAAATGTTTATTGTTGCATCCTTATTTTAGCTAGCCAACAAGGATTGCCAAGGATTTTCAACCATGCTTGACAAAAAAAAAAAACGGAGTTTTTGAAATTGTAATTTTAAACATTGATAATTGGCCCACACCAGGTCTCAATATAGAGCTAATAAACTTTTCACCAGACTTGACATCAACTAGATGGCACTTCAAATGATTCACATTTGGGTTATTGTGTGGCATTTAGCTACTTCTTAAAAATTAAGTAGATTATTTTTATGTAAAAATGTACGCAAAACTTTCTAGAAATAAGCTGCAGACTTTGCCAATGGGTAAAAATAGAATTCCTTCATAAAAAGGGAACATGGGTGGGATTACAAATATTTGCAATACCAATAAAGCCATGGTTGCTTTCTCTTACTGCCACCTGTACTGCCATGTGCTGACCCACATTCATGTGTCAACCCAGTGGATTTTGGTCTCATGTGTGCTCAGGCGGAGGACAAGCAGGAGGAAGAGGAGGAGGGAATGTGGTGTAATCCTTCTGATGTTATGGCATTTAAAGGACTTTTCCTTTGTACTGACAAAACCATGATTTCATGGCTGTGGTTGTGAATTAAGTTGTTTCAAATTTTATTAACACCAAGCCAGAGGGAGGTGAGAGGAGCATTGCGTTAATTCTCCCGTGCTCTTTGTGGAGCTGGACGCGGCTCCACCCTTGGCTATATTTCTAGTCTTTGTGGTTTTTCGGAGGGGATATTTTACTTTTGCGGAGATTCATGACCCTGTGCCTGTTTATTCTAAACCGGTGCTTACCTGTTGCCCGTTTGTCTAAGCGGAGTGTGAAAAGCTCCACACTGAAGGCATTTATGTAAACGGCTCCAAAAGGCTAAAGGCACACAGGATGAATCCCGTACAAAGTGGATGCACTGGGAGTGGAATCGCACTCCCGGCAGTCCAGATGAGGCACTGGGTTCATGTGAGGTAGAAAGCTTACAATAGCAGAAGCACAATAGTGGATTTAGATTTGAATCTGCTTAATGCACGAAGTCGCATATGTCATAGCTGGAATGTGGGCCAAGAGCAATGATGTCACACTCTACACACAACCTGGCATAGCCAAAACTTCCCCCCGGGGAGCAAAAATTTTTTTTTTCCCATTTAGAAAATGTCATGTTTTCTTTGCCTCACAGTGTGATTCATGAGGAGGAATGTGAAAAGAGAAGAAAAAAAAAGAAAAAGAAAAGGTGGCACATGTAAATCAGTGGAGCACGTAATGGAGCCATGCTACAACAACCCCTGCACGACTGGGGAGTCCTGGAGAGGCGACTGCCTTTCTCATGTTAATTCAGCGATTCACTGCAGTGATGGGAGGTGATACAAAGTGGGATGATCTGGTGGCTCTAAATTCAGATTAAATTAAATCAAGAGTGATGTTTTCACTGCTGTTTCAGGGCACAGAGCAAGAAAGAATGACCATAATTGAAAGGAAATTTTCCCCTTGTTTCCAGGCTCCTGGTAAAGTCATAGAAAACATTACAAGACATGAATATATTATTGTGGTGACTAGGGATTCACGATCCACTTGTTTCACTTCCGATACAGATATCTAAATTGTAGTGTCGCCCAATACTGATCCGATATAGAATAATAGCGCTGAACTGACTTTTTTTTAAGACATAAATGTATTGAATTACAATTTTATTTCAACACAGACATAAATGTACACACAACACACTTTAATACACCAATAGCTTCACAAGCTTGTAAAAAAACAACAACAGATGTTTAATTGGTTCAGTCAGTGCAATTAGGCGTATAACAGCCAATGAAAAATAGATTAAAAAAAACCTGAAACTGACAAAAACAATAGGTTAACAGCTATTCATCAAACGTAAAAATAAATGCCACAAACCTACTGGTTCCAACTGGTTCAGAAAGTGTAAATAAGAATTCTAGATGTATAATAAATAATAAAGCCTGACATTGCTCAGAGCACAAAGCATAGAATTAGGCTGAGTAGATCTGCCCTTATGAATTGGGCACATCATCACAGATACCTGATCTAGAATTGTTATCATTATTGGGATCGATACAGATAATATCTGATGAGATCAGTACTGAACATGGCCTGGATGCAAGACGCAGAAAGACTCCACACTACCCTGCACATATGTCCCCACAGTTAAGATGTGGTGGTAGCATCATGATATGGGGAAGGTTTTCTGAAGGTACAATGGGGCTTATTAGAGAATATGGATGGAGGTAAATATGGACATTTTGAAAAGACAAAAAAAAACTATTAGAGGTTGCAAAAAATTAGAGAGTTGTACAGAGGTTCAACATTCAGCAGAATAATGACCATAGACATAGAACTTGAGCTGCAAAGACTTTGGGATCATCAAAGTCTGTCACTCCTTTTAGTTAAAAGAAAGAGTGACTCAAAGCAGTCCTTATAATCTTTCTTTTTCCAATCGAGTCCAAAATAATTTGCAAACTGGATGCCTTTTATTTTTTAACAAGGAAAACATGCAAAATCAATTTAAACTTCAGATCTTCAATGAGTCAATTAGTCCTTTCCAAACAAACTACTGACTACTTTATTTGTTTAATTAAATAATTATAAGTTTAGTTGTCAAGCAGGAACAAAAAAGAAAACTACTTAATTTTAGTAAGTCTGCACACTGAACATCAAAGCATATCCATGTGTTAGAATGGACCAAAGTCAAATTGAGAATTTGCTGTGACACATGAAAACTTCTTCTCCGACACTCTGCAGACAGTCTGACTGAGATCCATCCGTTTTAAAAGCAGAACTGTCGTCCACATCCGTCTGAAGATGCACAGACCTGGTAGGAAGATGTGCCCAAAAGACTCGCAGTGCTTAACCCCAGCGACATGTGGTTCTGCAAAAGCAATGATTCCGAAGGGCAGAGAACAAAATGCGCACCACACATTTAGGGTTCAATTACCAAGATCGTTTTGAGAAACAATGCTGACTTTTCTTTTTACTGCACAATTATTCACTACTTTGTGTTGGTCTATTTCATGAAATTGCAATAAAATCCACTGACGTTTGGGACTCGCTTTATAAAAAGGAAAACTTTTCCATGGATATAAATATTTTTAAAGCCTTTAAAACTAAATTTTATTTCCCACCCAAATGGTTTCTCTAGAAAGTTCTTCTTTTTTTTTACTCTGATCAATGAAACGTCTTCCACCTTCTGCAGCATTTTCACGACGGAGTGCAGCAGAAAAGCGCTTGGGCAGCATTGAACTGATGATGCTGCATTACTTTGACTTTGCAGAAGTTGTGGATGTGTATTAGCTGCAAGACTGGGCACAGCTCAATAATAATTAACTAACTACCCAATATTTACAACAGCAAAGAAAAACAACAGGGCTGATCAGTTTTACCTGTGCGAGGTAACTGGTTCACTTTCAGAGACCGTGGTCTGTTAAAGCCAACAGGAAGCAGCGTAATGCCATCCGTTGGCGCCGGAGCTTACAGGGTAATCCCCGTGTTTGTTTTAGCCCCCAGCAGGCCGACGGTAAACACATCATGGCTGACACTGGGAACGGATTTAATTGGCTTGTTTAAAAAGATTTTAAAGGCCCAAAGCTTCATGGAGGGTCATGGAGTTTGCTTTAGTCTAAACTGTCTTTTTGAAGGAGAAAAACTAGTTGGCCCTCAGCAGGGTCCAGGTAGGTTTTTTTTCTTTAAAACGAGCCTCTCGGGAGGCCGGGGGGAACCTGGTGACAGCGGACCTCTCCGTGAGTTTGCTCCACTCCCTGTGCTTATTTGAAACACTGTTTCCTCACCTGACGGTTTTAAAACCGAGGACGCCTGTTCTCTCTCTCTGTTTCTCCCTCTCCCTCTCTCTCTCCTCAGCTTATTAGGACAGAAATCATGATAAAACCTGAACAAAGTCCACTTCCAAGATTCATCTGTCACACTTTATAAACACGTAATCTCATTAAAGTGAGCGTAAACAGGCAAATTTTTATTCCGCTTCCTATGTTCGCCAAGGGTTTTTATGGGTGGTGGTTCTATGTAAATAATAAAAGGTGTTTTCCTGTCATAAAAGCAAAGCCTGCACAGTTAAAGCAAAGCAATTAGGCTTCATGATTTACTTTGCCTGCTTTTAATAGGAAAGTGAGGGCTTCCCAGATGGAGGTCACAGTTCTTAACCTCATCCCTTCACTACAGAGTTAATCAGTTTGGAGCATGTGTTCAAAACAACCCTGAGTGGCACACACAACTTTCACAATGACAACTGCTGCCTTTTCTATCCAGAGCAATCAATCCTGACTGACTGAAAACTTATAATCTGATCACATTCCGATTCCAGTATACGAGCTTAAAACATAATAATAATGGCTTCAAAAACAGCCTTAGATATCAGCTGGTTTGAGATCCTCAGGATATGATAAAGTTTACATTTATGGTACAAGTCTGACGCAAACCCAGCCTGAAATTCAGGATGAGTTGGGCCAGAATGGTTGCTTGATGATTGGCTCAAGCCTCTGTGGTTCGTTTAATAAGCACACAGAACATCTAGCGCACAGGAACCGAAACGAGAACATGTGACATAAAGTCATCTACTTGTTAACACAAGTCTAAATAGAGGAGCGTGCAGCTTAGAAGTTACACCACTTATTTAAATAATGGTCTAAAAACGAAAGCAGTGAAATGTCACTTAAAATAAAACGTCAGGTTTACTTCAGGCTTGGGCCTATTATTAATCTTAATTAGTCGGATCAGGCTCAGACACAAAGCCAATGGCCTCAGGTTGGATCTTTTACATTCTATTCTGTTCTATTTTTAAGCCCAATCTAAACTCTATATAATAAAATACCTACGTTACATGTTATTAACACCTAATTTAAAAAAAATGCAAAGAGTGATGAGGATTGTTTACATAAAACCAGAAAAAACACGTATCCTCCTTTCGCTAATATATTCTAACATGTTTACAATAATTATAACTATTTTTGACATACATGTCTTGTTTTTATGTTGTTTTGATTCATAAATCTTAGCAGAAATGCAGAATTAACACCATCTGGATAAAATATTACCTTTGAAATGCTAACTCACCCTCTTAGCTGATCTGGTCTTTATAAATTAACGTATACATTTTGCTGATATTTGCGGAGTAACTGGCCCTGACGCGTTTCCAGCCTGCAGATGGCCACTTAACAGACATGCTGCTCACAGCTCGCCAACTGTTGCTTTACCAGTGATGGGTGCCACTCATTTGGCTTTCACACCAGGAATTTCCACATCTTTCTCAACCTAAAATATTTCTAAATAGCTGAATTGATTTATTTTTCTTTTGTAAAGAAATAAAAAATTTAGGAGCCTTCTTCCAGCAAGTTGACCAAGCATTGTGCAGCAACATGAAGGGGAGGGACAATGTTGCAGTGCTAAAATACTATTGGTCACTCCAATAATAGGACTTTAAACCCCAGAAGCTGTATGAGGGAATATTTTCAGGTGGTCTTAGAACTGGAGCTTTTTCAAACCTGGCTATTCCTTCATCCTGGTAACCGCCTCACAGCCACAGAGAAGAGCCTAAAATTTCACTTCATGAATTTTGCTAGTTACTTGTCTGAAGGAGGGCAACTGATTGTCGCCTCAACTTACAATTTTTATAGGAAAGTAATCAGGGAGCGTCATCTTCTCCCATTTGACTAGCCCATTATTCTACAATGAGTTGAGCTATAAAAGGTTATAATATCCCATGCAATAAGCACAAACTGTTAAGATGTCAATTCTATATTTTTCGCTTGAATCTAAAGCAATATCTATTCATGTGGCTACTAATTATTCAGTAATAAATTAACAGTTGCTCCTGTTCTACTATTTTCTTCTGTTTTTATGTAAATGCCGCCACACAAAGAAACAGTGCTATGCTCGTCTTCATGTTGTGCTGCATTAAAGCTGCACCTCAGACTGCCTTTTCTTCCCCAAACAGCTCAAGCAAAGAGGAAAAAATAAACTAAACTTAACACCTCACAGTTGCATCAGGGGAAGTGCAGCAAGCTTGCCAACCTAAGGACAACACAGGCCTCTCAAAAAGCAATTAAGGCAGAGAGAGCCATATTATTGAATGGAGAGCAGGGAGTATTCCTCCGAGAGAAGCAGCAGCAGTAGACTGTGAAATTCATATTGACTAGAGAGGCAAACACACACAGGTAAGCAGCAGAGTGGAGCTTTTTTCTCCCTTCTTTAGTCCACCGCTGTCGTCTGCTGCTTTCAGGTACATTCACAATGATTTCGGACATCAACCAAAATTGCAGCTCCTTTAATCAGATGCCTCAAAGATTAAAGAAAAAAAGGGGCAATAGAACCCATATCTGTAAGTTAAACACTGCATTAGGAGAAATAATATCTGGTATTTTTATTCTTTTTTTTTTTTGTTTGTTTGAAATCTGCTGAGCTCTGGACATGTGCTCACTGAAGTGTTAAATCCCACTTGATTAAAGCAGGAAAACGCCTTTAACAATGAGCCATGCCAGTCCACTTAATTAAGTCAACTTGCACTACACCAAGGGAGCTCTGGGAAACGGAGAGCAAAGCAAACAGGGCGCTCCTGCCTTTTCTCTGGATGCTAATCAAAGACTCGATCGGCATCCTGGGGACAACACTCTGAACGACGGATCCTGGCAATTTGCTCTCAGTAATGCCAACCCTCGCCCGGGAGTCCCGGCGAACCCCCATAGGACCTCCGGAGAACCCCCCAGCGACGCGTCTCTTCTAATCTGCTCTGCCGCTGAAACCCACACACACACACGGACAAACGTGAAATACACGTTGGCCTCGGCCTGGCGGAGGGAACACATAAAGGCCCAGCGGGTCACCGCACGCTCCTTGCTGACTCGCCAACCTTGGTGGGGCAAATACTGGTCTGTGCAAAGCTGCTGCACTTACATTAAGAGAAACTATCGTCATGAATATTCTCTAAAAGGGAGTATTGACAATCTTAAGGAGTCGTACACAATCGCCTTTGTGTCTACTTGGTCATTGTGTTTGTTAATATGTTTGTGGATTATAAACCAGAGGAAGCATCTGGTGGTTATTACAGAGCCTGAGGTCTGGGTGGGAGGGGGTCTGTGGTGACGATGGGGGCCTTACAGGAATCTAATGATTTGTTTGCGGTCTGCTCAGTGTTGCTCCGATGAGGCTGTACATGCTATTCCTATGCAAAACCCATCACAACTCGAAGCCACAAATTCTGCAGTTAGGCAATGTCTATCGTCACTCATTCAAGCAGCAAACAGATGGAAACGCTTGAAAAACATTTGAAAATATTCACAATCCATTGACATTTTTCACATTTCGTCACTTTGATGTATTTAATTGGGATTTTATTTGAGACACAGAAGAAGCAATGCATAGTGGTGAAGTGAAAGGAAAAGAATGCAAAATTTGTTGAAGCTGGTTACTCTAAAAAAAAAATAATGAAAAAAATAAATAAATAAATAGCATGCATACCTCTAAATAAAACCCAGTATTGGTTGTTGTCTTCACAACAATTGAGAAAATTGAGGCAAAGTATATAGCTGGCCTGGTAAAAACCATCCTCTTGTTCTACGCTTTGATTCACTCAGAGTGAGTGAACCATCGGCTATTGAGAAATGATTGTTCGCTGGAGGCATGAACTCTGTTGGCGTATCAAATGATTAGATCAGATTTTTTCCAATTGCCAATGTTTGACCATGACATATGTAATGCGCAAACTTGATTGAGAAGGATGCTACGCTATAAAGCTTGCTGGAAATTGCGTGCGCTGTAATCAGCCATCCCTCAAGAAGTCCAGTGTCCTAAGTAGGGCTATGACATCTTGGCCAGCATTAGCGTGTCTTAAACATTCCTCTTGCTTCAGCTTGAATCGCTAAACATTTGGAAGCGTGAACCAAAATGGACCGAGTGGCTTCTCTCCATTGCCCAACTACAAACCATTGACAGACTACAAATCTGAAGCAACGCAGAAACTCTGGTTCAAAAACTCCTTTTGTTCACTGATTGGCCAGGATAAAGTGTAACTTGAGAAATTCGAGATCAATGGGACAAATTCCATACATAGCACTGATGGGAAATGAGAAGGCAGCATGTCAGAAGGCAATGGTCAGGAAAGTTTAAAGCAAGTTTAGATTAAAAAAAATATCTCAAGCTTTGAAACACTTCACAGAACAATTTCAAGCCATCGCGTGGATATGGAAAGTGTATGGTATAACTGCTAAGCCCAAAGGCACAGCTGCTCCTCTGCAGAGAAAGGAGAACATTAATCACAGAGAGAGAACAAGAGGGGCACAAGAATCCTGGAGAAGCTGCAGAGATACAGAACTCAGGTGGGAAGGTCTGTCGAAGTAAAACTATCATGTGAACCTTGGTGTGGCTACAAGACAATTGTGTTGAAAGAAAGCAAAAGAAGAAGATAACATAGAGAAATAGACAGAATAGAGTCTCTTTTGCAGAAAATTAACAATGCACACAACCTCAAACCTGAAACCTGATGTGAGCAGAATCACACTGCAGGGAAAACCTGTCAGAAGCTGAAAGATCACAAACCTTGCATTTACTTCCACTTCGCAAATATTTATTGGTTTTTATTTTATGAGTGCATTAATTTGTGTTGGTAGGGTAGCAAGGTACAAGGCCTAAGGGGTATAAATACTTTCTTAAGACATGTCTGAATCAAGCAAATGAGGAAAGAGAAAAAAGAAGATTGGATTCCTGCCTTTGAAGGAGATAAAGACTCTGGGTGCGGCAACTACTTCGTTGCTGCTGATTTGATTCCCCGAAGTCAAACTGGACAGCAGCAGGAGGACGAGCACCGTCCACATATCATCCGGCCTCATGGTGGACAAACCTCCAACGGCACGCTCTCTCTTTAAATCTGCAAAGACAAACACAAACATGTGAGAAGCGGAGATGCTGGCGCAACCAAATTCTCCATAAAAGTCTCCCACAGAAAGTCTGGTTTTGTTTATCAATTTATGCGACATGTCAAACCAGCGGCTCCCAGGGGCCCCATTCACTGTAGCTTTGGGCGGCAGAGAGAGAGCGAGAGAGCTGAGGTTCAGGAATGACGCCCAGATTTTCTTGGAGGCACCATAAAAACTGATGAGCCCTGACAAAGGGGAGCCAAGCTTTTAGCGATGTGCACACACTTCCATTTGGGAAAAATTATGTTTGTTTCCCAGAGTGTGACAAACCAGTGGAGAGAGAACGTGTCGACTCTCCTAGGAGAAGCCTTCTCCTCCCGCTCTTCCCGTCCAGAACGCATTCCTGCCTCATGACAGCACACGTGTGCTGCCACTCCTGCCCTGTTATTACAGGTTTACCTAATGCCAGGTTACAACTAAGATCACTAGAAAGATACAATTTTTTTTCTAAAATATTCTGATTGGTGCAATCAAGACAATAAATATTACTTGTTGCAGAAAGAAGTGGATAGCTGGGTTATAAATGATGAAAGAACTGACCGGCGAGCCTCAATAGGCTTGAAAACAACTCAGAAGGGAGCAACAATTAATCTTCAGGGAATGACTAATGGACACGAGGGGTGATTGCTGATTCATAACTCATAGATCAATAAAAAGACTCCATTCCTGTGCCTGATTAAACTTTTTTAGGGTTAGGGCTAATTGGGTTCATCCAGTCTCCAGTGTTTGGACCCACCTTCACAGACCCCAGCAGATCTGCGTGGGCCTCAGAGACGAGGGTGGATTTATGAGCATGCTGCAGCTGTTTAAACCTCAACTGTTTACAGACAATTTGTTAACCGTTCAGCTGTTTATTCGGAGACAGAGGCCAAGTCCTCATTCGCACAAGCACACAACATCAAACGGGGTGCTGCACCCCGAAACAACACTGGGGACTGTGTGAAGGACACACACTCTTGCATTTTACTAGAGATGCACCAGAGATTGAAATCGACTAATTTTGTTTCCATATCGACTCCATATCGACTCCGATGGCAAACACTGAAAATTTGAATTTCTGTTTTGATTGTTAAATGCAATAAAACTAAGGACTCACACAATCGCCTGTTTCTCAATGCATCTACAACCATATAATGTTTGTACACTTTTTGATAATAGAAAAAAAAATTATAACAGTTACAGGACAGACATAACATCTTCACTCTGCAAACCATCTCTATCCCTGAGCCTATTTATTATAGTCCTAAGAAAAAGAAATTAATCAGCAGGTCAGACCTAAAGTAAATCAGAAATTGGTGTCAGCTGGTAATTTATTTATACATCATATCACAAAACCAAATGTGTCTCCTCCCTCAGAAAGTACGATGAATTCAGAAAATATAAAATCAAATGTACAAGGCACATTAAAAACCACATTTTTAATGTGCCTTGTACATTAAAAATGAAATATGGCTTGAAATATGGCTCATATTTCAAACTGTTTCATTTTGCCTGTTTAAGTTATTTCAAGACAAATAACATGTCTGCTGATTAATACTCGGTGGGTAGGACTGCTTCCAATTTTAGAGACAATTCACAGCGTTTCACTTACAACTAAAATAAGAAAAACACAGAGAAAACCAGACGGGATGTTTCAGTGTTCCTGAGAAATAAGAGCTGCAGCCTGAAATCAGAGTGTGACAGACTGGCAGCCTTGGCCACACATGGGAGGCAGAACTGTAAACAGTCTGGTGTGGAATTAGAGCGCACAATAAACTGCAGAGCGATTCAACAAATACTCTCAAATTATCTTGTGGGAATCCATTCAGAAACCGATCAGAATCCCTACTCTCATTTTTTTAATGGAATGAGGGATTATGACATATTGGAAAACATGAAACATATATATTTTTAATCAAGTCAGCGTTTAATACGCATTTATTGATTTATATTTAATATTATATATCATCCATACCAAAAGAGAATAATTAAAACAATAAGTGAATAGAAGTAAATCCAGTCTTACCTCACAGCTTTCCGTAATACAAGTTCAGATCCAACCCTGCAAGCCACTGAAAAAGCCAATCCCAACAGATCGATCACGCTCTCTCTCTTTCTCTAAGCTGAAATCAATAATAATAGAAAATCCCTGCGCGGCTCTTCAGCGGCCCGTGTTGCGTTCAGGGGCGCGGCGGCGGGGCCGTCTGTATACCTGCGCAGAGCGCGCGCGTGTTGGCCCCGGAGCAGCCAGGGAGAGAGAACAGAAAATGTCTCTCTAATTCATCATTGTCCGAGAGCGCGAGGCGAATACATGCTCTCCTCGCACAAGCGCAGCCAACATCTCGTGGGAGAAGTGGAGAGAAAGAAAGCGAGCAGAAAAGGTAAAAGAAAAAGTCCCCGCGGTGAGGGATAAGGTCCGACGGCGCGCTGTGCGTGGCGCGCTGGAAAGTTGGAAGCTCCTGTGTGACTGTGGGGGAGAGGCAGGGCGCTAGCAGGTGGATGCGGAGGTCCATTTGCCTGTGAACACACCCACGGGGCGGGCTGGAGCGTACCGAGCCGCCCCTCGGTCTCGGTCTGCCGGGGAGCTGAACGATTCACCGCCGCAGGCTTTAGAGCAGCGCGTGCGAGCAGAGAGCAGCAGAGAAGAAGTCAAAATCATCTCCACCTGAGGGATCCAATCATGTGGACCCTCACGTGCATCTCACATCGATGAAAGCTAAATAAATAAATACTGGCGTGAGACTCTCCCTGTGATACCTTTAATTATTAGTGCTGTACTTTCAGAGTATTTACAATAAAAGATCCCAATTTTATTTTCAAACGCCTTTGAAGTGCGACCTTTGAACTATTTTAGATATAAAAATGTCAAGATCCCAAGATTCCCAGTCATCTTCCATTTGGAAGATGACTGGGAATTGCAGTTTCGGACACAAACTCCATGGAAAAAGAGTCTCTGTTGAAAACACATTTTGCCTGAAGTTTAAGTATTGAGGTCTTGGATTTAAGGGGTGGGGGGGCGAATGCCAACCTGGAGGAAGACATTGTTTTGTGGATGAGGAAAATCCAACTTACTTATCTGTCTGTTGCACCCTGAAGTTGTTTTCTGTTGCTATTTTACTAGTGCTGTCAATGTTAAAATGATTTTTAATTTCAAAATTAAACTCCACCCACATGGGATGAAATGCAATGCCAGTCTTATTTTAGCTAGAGCGTTCATTACCATATGTTGTGCACATCTGGGAAAAGAAATAAAGTCTTCATACATCCCAGTAATAAATACAGTAGATTTACCTTGTTTATGTCCAAGTGCATTTAGTTGAGTTTGATTACAGCTGTTTGTGAGCATAAAGTTTGTTGGATAAGAAAACGTGTTCTTTTTATAGGATTGTGTCTGGATTGAATTATCCTGGCTATTGCCTTCCTACGCAATTCCACTCGATTCTCATTTCCCTTAAGTGACTGTCTGGGTTTTCTCCCATTGAACTGGATTTTTTCAGTATAAATTCAATTGTGCACATCAACAATCAACAAACAGAACAACATCAATTGTGAACAGCAATGTTGATTTTCTGCGCTGTTTTAGAATCGTAGTCTGCTTGGCAGTGGCAGCAGAGGAAGTGAACAAAGCGTGTTGGCCACGCTTCCAAATATTGAATCAACATTAACAGCCATCTTGTTTGGCTTGGCACTCATCTATTTGCAGTGGAGGATGGTTGTTTACACCACAGGCGATTTCCGGGAAGTTTCATAGCATCAAACTGGTGCAGCGACTGGATAAAGTTTAGAACTTCAGGGTCCCTGCCTCCAGCAAGCAATCATTTTTCAATAGCCAAGGGTCCAGACCCTCTGGATGAAACAAAGCGTAGAACAAGGATCTGGTTGTTACCAGGCTAGCTTTAAACTCCACCACAACTTTCTCTGTTAACCGGTACTGGTTAGAGGTATCAGAGCAAAGAGAACACAAACGCACACCAAACTTTTTCGTACAGTGACTAGCTTCAATAAGCTTTGTGTTGTTTTTCTTTCACTTCACAACTGTGCACTATGCTGACTAGAATAAAAACACTGACATGTTAAAGTAGTTATTGGATACATTAATTTTCTGGTAGTTCTCCTTTCTCCTGCTGCTATTGTCTTTGGCAGGAGAGCCGTTTGCTTATTTTAAATCACGCGCCTGTATTTTCACCGTCTATTTCCGTGACAACCAATGCATTACCATCTGCCACCCACACTCAAGGTGAGGATTGAACATATTTCTACAAGAACAGGCCTAAGTGGTGCTGACATGAGTTGACCCCCTCCCCCAACCCCACCAAGTGAGTGACAGTGCATTAATTAGACTTTCAAAAAGGTGTGTATTGAAAAAGATAAAAAGAACTTCCATTAACCTAAGAGTTTCATGCATAACAAGGTCTGTGCAGCATTACATCGACTTCTCTTTCTATTGAATGTTTGACTTGTCAGGTTTAGTTTAATGACTTGGAGTACAGACAATGCAACAATTGTCAGGTCAGAGTTATCACAAATTAAAACTCTTATCTTATTTGTACTCTGGTGATTTGGGAAAAATGGAGCAGAAACATCATTCGTTCGATGGCAGGCAGGAAATGACATGAAAATTCCTAATTTGTTCAGCTATTCAAACACTGATTGGATACTTGAGAGTCAGAGTTGGTGCCCAGGAAGAATTTCTAAAGCTCATTGAGAAAATTAAACATTTCCCCTCAATTTTAATCATTCTCCATTCAATTTCCCTTTGCACCTACATTATCTGCCTTTCATTCATTCTGGAGTCTTGGTGGCGAAATACCATTAAGCCCGTCAGGGAGAAGTGGAGGGAAAGTTCGTGAGGTGTTTGGCTGTCGGCTCAATGAGGTCAAAAGGAGCTGCCAGGTTTCACTTTTCCTCCGAACGTATCCAGCACTCTGCAGCCCGATTCAGTACCAAGGGACCTGGCAGAGGTCGAATAGATTCAACTTGATTTCGAGCGGTCATCTTTCTATTCAATGAAGATACAGCAGAATTTCAGTGTTTCTTTGGAGATCATTTCCATTTCAAACGTTTTTGTCTTGCTTAAATCTTTCAGATTGTAAAATAATGTTTTAAAGGGGCAGTAATGTGTTTTCCAGGCACATGCTGCCATTTTATTGAACACTCAACTTCAGTTGTTATAAAAATGCTATATAAATATTACTTTAAGAAAATTAGACTGTTGAAATTAGAAAATCAAGGTCATTTTCCAGCTTTAAGATGTCCTGAGCGCCCCCTGTTGGCCTCCACTTTGAACAACACTGATTTTATAGGTCTGTTACCATACTGCTGAAATTGAACTCACCTCTCCAAAAACATGGTTATTATAATCAATTGACGATATAAGAAGGAGGCCATTTTGATTTAGATATATTTTTCTTTTAAATAATATAATTTGAAAATCATTTTAAATTTAATCAGGTTATCTTTGATGTTAAAATTTGTCTGATGATCTAAACATCAAACAAAATATGTGAGAGGATGAATTGTTTTTCACAGCTTTGTACTTTCTCCTGCCCTTAAAACAATTTGCTATCAGCCAAGAGCGCATTTGTATTTAAACACTCTTCTGCTTGATGGAAATCTAAAGACATGTTATATTAGAGGAGGATCTCTTGGTCTTTTAGTGAGCCGGAACCATTATCTCGGATATAATCTTGCAAGTGCATGATACCACACAGTCACCGACATCAATCTAAGTGGCGTATGAACTTGTAACATTCTGCAAAACGAGCCTGCATTCCAGCCGAAGTGTGAACCTTGCTAACTTCTGGCTCTGCCTGCAGGGCGTGAATGAATGCCAGGTGTTGAATCTGCATTTGGGATTCTTATGCAGTTCAAGAGATCACCTGCAAGCACAATCCCAGTTTAAGTTGTTGCAGAGAGACGCGCCGTACTCCGCGTTTCATGGCTGTCGTGTTGCACTGAACTGTGAAACGTAGCCGAGATTCTTTCTCGGTTCAAGACGAAGTGATGAACTTGCACCCCGTTATGCTCATTTCACAACCCTTTATCTGCTTTTCTCACCTTCTTTTAGACCCCATCAAGTGCATGGTTGTGTTGCCGCACACAAGAAGTGTTCAGACGTTACACGCTTTAGATTTTTGCCATCATACTGAATTATAATGAAGTGACTGAAATTCTGTTTTAACAAGATAAAAAAATATATGCTTTGAGGAAAGGATGACTCAGGTTTAAAATGCTTAACTGTTGAGATATAATACTGTCATTTCTGGCATCTAAAGAACACAATACATAAATAGTTGTGGTGATCTAGTGATAACATTTATGTGCTTTTTGAAAACAATTCTTAATTTTTTGACCTGCCAACGTTTCTCTTTGGTTCATTTGCAGAGGAAAAGCTGTCAAATACGACATACCGTCGTATTTGGCGCGACAGTATGTCGTATTTGGCTACGAACAATCTGTTTTAGGTGGCAAACACTGACGTTAGCATCTGATTTGAAGCTTCCAACTCTAAGGTTAAAAAGCTGAAACGCCTCTTTAAACAGGCACTTCAGATGATACAAATCATATGTCAACTTTGGCTTGGAAGGAAAACTAAATTCTTTCTTGCAAACATTAGCATTCACTTAAAGACGCTGCAATATATAATTAGGAAACCGAGTAGAATACAAAAATAAATTAATTTAAACATTTTCATGAAATTTATTTACAATTCCGTCTACAGTCTGCTTGAATTCTGAATACAAGATTATTCCAAATGTATTTCTAACAACATAAATATAGAATAAATAATGAGTTTATACTAACCTGTTATTTTTACCACTTTTAGAGGGTTATAAACTTTAATTAATTTGCACTGTGATAATATTTCTGTCAGATCGGTTATATATAAACTATAACAACCCAGAAATATTTTCAAAATCAAGTTAAGCTATATTTAGATCCCTTATTGCCCTCTAATATTTCATATGTATATCCTCATTAGATAAAATCAGTAAAAATGTTCTGACAATCTAACATTTTTTTGAGAGACAAAAAAATGATTATCTGTAAACTATAAAGTTCTTTGTTTCACACCATCTCATTGCCAGAAATAACTCTGATCCCAGAAAAGTTTAAGTCTGCCGCTTCCAAACATACAGATAAACAGAATCCAACGCTCGTGGGCACAAACGCACACAAGTCCTTTAAACAAAGCTGCGACCGCTTCGCTTTTCCAATAAAGATTTAGCTGAATTTTGAATTGAGCAGGCAGGTGCTCACCTTGTGCCGCACACAGATAGGAGCAAAGCTTCGCTCCCAGCACTCTCTCCATCAATGGTGTTCTCAAAGCTATTAGCATTTAAATGAGAAAAGAAAAGTGTCCCATCTAGATTACAAAGAAAAAGAAAAAGTCTTTACGAGTGGAGAACTTGTTCAACACTTCTCGTCCGTTTAGAACAAACTTTCTTCTCATCCTGATTGAGTTCAACCAGCGTACTGCAGAGACTTACATGAGTGTGTTCCCCCTTCAACTTTTTTTTTCTTCATTTTCTCACTTTACAATCACAAACTTAAAGTATTAGACCAACTGTAAGGAGGAAGGAAAATGATGGAGGCCTTTTTTTTTAACAAATGAAAAGGGTGGCAGGTATCCATATTTAGCTTTTCTGTATTTTTATCTCCCCATCAGCCCTGAACAGATTCCTGTCGACGGATTAGAAGCGCGTCCCCATAGCATGATAACGCCTCCACACATCTCAGTTCAGGAAGGAAGTGTTCAGTGAAACATTAAGGTGACCCATTATGGTTTCTTGTACAGAAAAGTATAAGTCTATACAAAACATGTTCATTATATTTTGAACAAAACCATTCTGAGATCATGAGATTTTAGTCTGGTTAGTTGTGCCTATTTTGAGCTGTTTTAATGAGAAGTTTTAAAGTCTTCTCACTTTAAATCCAAATAAGCCTCTGTTGGCCATGCCCCAACAACTCAACGTTTGCACTGGTTGAGTTGAGCCATGAATATGGATGCACAAGTACCCAACCATACAGTCTCCTCCACAGCCAACACAAATGCAGAAAGTGGTTTCTGAACGGCAAGTCAAAATAAATTACTGTATAACTCTATTATGGCTTTACCATTATACAGTGGTAAAACCAGGTGACATAACACACCAGGTCTTAGCTTGGGTTGCCAGGTTACGGCACAGTGTCTGTCAAATGTGATTAAACAATCAGAACATTTTTGTAATGGCTCATTTTCTAGACCCCAAAAACATTAACTTATTGACAAAAAATGGCTGGGTGGTTCTTTTAAACACTGGGGATGTTTTTAGAGCAGTAGAAAACCAAACTAAAGTACAAAAATTGTGCAAAATGTCAACTTTGGTTTCAGAAAGAAAATCCAAGTTTTATACATAACACTTTTACAGTATACATGTATATAAAACTATATCTTTATTAATATAGTCAGGATTTTTGAGAAAATGTATTTCTCGTTCATTTAGCTGTTGCTGCCATCGGATCTTTGTAGATTGACCCAGCATTTGCTCTGGCGTCCGGTAAAAGCAGACCTGACGTGTTGAGGTGCTGTGGTGATGGTTTAAACGCTCTCATTGACTATAATGGCTGCAAATTTACAGCAGAGCCCATTTCATGACGCAGCGGAGACACAAGCAGTCCAAATTTACGGTAAGCATGCATGTGGCAACAATTGAAAGGAAAGACTCAATCGTCTTCTTTCAAGGTTTTTTGGCCTTTGTGAACTTTATTTGCAATAGATCAGACAGGAAATAAGGAGAGAGGGGATGGGGAGGTGATTCCAGACACTAGACAAACTTTACAGGGCGTAATAAAAGGTGTAGAAATAATAATATGCAGATGACTTGCTGTGGCGAAAGGCAAAAGGAAAAGAGAAAGAAATATTAGGACACTAAGAATGAAGCACCAAATATATACACATATGAATTCTTTTCACAGCCAATGCCTTCTCGAAGCAACATTTTCAATCGAGTGCTTGGACCACCTTTCTTTGCCCCCAGCTGCGTATGGGGCCCTGGAGCAAAAGTTTCCTCTGTTGTTTTTGGCCAAACGTGGAGCTCCATAAATTTCTTGGTCTCTAAAGGCCCAACGATACTTAACTGCCAGCATCGGCCCGGTTGCCTGAAGGAACCACTACCCACAATAGAGAAGCCGCTTTGATATTCTGCCACTTTCACACGTCATGTGGCCAAAGGAACGACGATATTCCATAAGTCTTGACTGAGGCGCGAAAAGAAACAAATGCT
This sequence comes from Micropoecilia bifurca, assembly GCA_903067075.1. NCBI lineage: Eukaryota > Metazoa > Chordata > Actinopteri > Cyprinodontiformes > Poeciliidae > Micropoecilia > Micropoecilia bifurca. The sequence goes on from CAEGAF010053243.1 coordinate 61,102, forward strand.
GCGTGAGTGTGTGTGCTCAACAGCATTTTACACTCGTGCCGCGTTAACAGGTGAGTACATTTTCCAGCAACTGCTCTACATCAGTGTTGACTTAATGTGAAAGGCAAATAGTCTGTAACTGAATAAAATCCCAGACATAAGTCCAGAAGGAAAAGAAAAGAAACTGGCCCGCTTTCAGATTCTCAATACACCTCTGTTCTCCAACAAAGGCGGCTTGGAGTTTTTTCAGCCGTCACCGTAAACCAGAGCAAGAGGATCTTGACAGATAATCACTCTAACAAAGTCTGAATGGTGATTTTATTCAGCGGAGGAACGAGTCAATCTGATTATATACATACGAAACACCAGTTGCCAAGTCCTTGAGGTGGGCCGTGTTTGAGTCACGCTCTAGTATGCGTCATGCTTCCTTTTCACACCAACTTTATGGGAGGTGCCAGGATAGGACAAAGTTGATTTTGTGTTGCTGCGATCCATCGGAGATTTAAAGTGTGATGACATCACTCAACAACCACACCAGTATATTTTGTTGTGCATGCAGTCGGAATAATTTTCATTCACACACTGCTTCGGTTGTGTGTTTGACCGTGCTGAAGGTGCAGAGCATAAGTCAGCAGATGTTGGATTCATGTGATGCAGCTGAGGAACATGCATCTCCGACAGTTTGAAGAACATTGCATGAAGTTAAGTAGAAAACATACTTTGCTTAAGCATTATCCAAGGATTTGCTCAAGAACATAAAAATAAAAGTCTGAGGAATATTGGGAGTCAGGGCTTCAAGAGAACAGCAGATGAGGCCAAGTGCATTCAAACCAACTCTGCTCAGGCCACTATAACGTAGTTCTGGTTTTGTCTAGATATAAAGTCTGGTTCGCTTGGGCAGGTGTGAACGATCAAAGTCTGATGCGGACCAAAAAAGTGAACTTTGTTTCGCCTAAAAACCTTGGCCTCGGTTTGGTTGAAGTGAAGTCTAGCGCAGTCTGAATGCATACGTGAATGCCAAGCAGACCAGAAACCCCTCCAAAAGCAGGAAGTGGACCATCGTGCCGAGAATTCTGGGTAAATACAACCAAAATAAACACACTAGTTTAGCGCTAGCAGGAGAAATTACTCATGGTCTTTCGCCAAAGACAAAAAGAGAAATCCATGATGTCAGACAGCAACTTGTGTTTACATTTTGCCAACAAGGAAGTTGCACTCATGTTATCTTCTGAGGTTTTGGGTGTTATTTCCAATTCAGTTGTTCTTGATCCAGTGCCACCACAGGTGAGGGAGGTAAACATGTTTTCAAATGGTTTGGTTCCTTTGACATGGTGCAGTGTGACAATGAACTCCACTAGCTGAAAACTGTAAAATGATCTCAGACAATTAGGTGTGAACTCCCCCCCAGAGTGCAATAACTGGCTCATTGTTTCTCTGGATTCATTTCTCCACTGCTGCTGCTGTCTAGTCTGTATGGTCACATGTGGTTGAACGCCCCAAAATACACACAACAGTTTATGTTGCACATGGTGCAGGTCAGCGTTTTCAATATATCTAGTAACGTGAATGAGTGGAAAGCCAATCAGTATTGACTGACCCACAAAAGATATGTATAGGTCAATTTGACCTACATGGAGACGCAGCATGATTGTAGCCAACACTGACCAACCATATTAATGTGTTTCTCCACAGTCTGCCCTATTATTGTTGCAGCTATGAATGGATTTTATTTACAGTAATACTTTTTGTGAAAGTTTAATTGAATGCAAGAACAACTGGGAGACAGCAGGTCAAATGGGAAAAGAGAGAACATTGCGGACTAATGGAAAGAAGAATGATGCCAAAAATCTTGTATGGAAACAGGCAAGGAAACAATGGCTGTGGAGGACCTGGTTTTAGAAGGGTTGTGAAACAATGGCATGGTCAGCTGGACTTTCATTTTCTTTTAGCCGTTTCTCTCCTGTAACCCAAACATCTCACATGTGGTTGAGGCAGCACATTAACATACTTTCAGTTTAGCTTATTTATTAAAAAGGTGGGTCCTCCTCCAGGCAAAGCCTGTAGTTTGGCTGTAGGTGACCATCTTCCAAAAACAAATCCCCACCTCACTATGTATCCTGTCTCTGTAGTCTCATTGGTTCTCTGTCCCTGTTGTCCTTCACACCAAAAGCTGGACCTTGTCAGCCCAATAAAGGCAAAGAAAGAAATAAAGCTACTTCTGAAAGAAAACCATAAGAAGTCCCATTTGCAGTTTGACAAAATCCATGTAGGAGATACAGCAAACTTATGGAAGAAGTTAATGGGAAGATGGAGTGAAATAAATAGGCAATAATAAAGGCTGCAGAAGATTTGAGACTTCCCAGAAGGACAATCGCCTTCAACATGCAGTTTGCAGTGGCATGGTGTAAATCAAGGAACTGACTCAAAAAATGTGACAAGCACAACAAATCCCAATAATGTACATGGTAGGTGTAATATGACAAAATCATATCATAACAGGGAAACCTAGACTCAACTACTAGCAAGTTCTTCAATCCATTCTGTGCTTCCTGCTGCATTCCAGGTTTTTTGACTAAGGTTGACATACTAAGTCAAACCTCTTCATTGTTTGTGCTGGGTCTGCTTGACTGGTCCAATCGAAAAGCAAGCCATGTGACATCGATCCTTCCTATTCCAGTGGTTGGTTTTCCAAAAACCCATTCATCTACCAAAACCCCAATCAACATCTTTCTCCATAAAAACTTCTTTATCCCTAAAAACATTCTCTGGAAACACAACAGCTTTATTTCTAAAAAAAACCAAAAAAACAACAACAACAAAAACCTCCTCCAGTTCAAAGTGAAAGTTGGCTCAAAAATATCTCAGAAGCAGAAAGTTTCCAACATCGATGCCAATAGTGGAACAGCTAAAGTGCACAGATGCCAGTGGGAGACAAGATACGAGGAACAATCTAAACTTTGCACTCTGTGCGGCTCACTTGCTATCTGTTGTGGTCCTAACGCTGTGCAGTGGATGCTTCCTGAGAATGTCATGAGACTTGTGAAGGGTAAAAGTGCAACACTTCCCCTGGAATCTTGTTCACTTCCTGCATTGCAACAGGACAATGAAGCGCTGACCTCGTCTGTTGAACCCATTCTCAGGTTCGCCTGAGCTCAGTTGAGGTAAACATAACTCTTAAAACCTGTTGGGTGACTAACCTCTGCTTCCTGTCTTGATTTGATCTTGGATACAATGAGTGAAGACAGGTAAGCCTCCAAGAATGCCTCAGATTTAACTGAAACGCATACAGATGAATCTTAAAAAAAACCAAGCACACAAGTTAGAAAAACATGTTTTACCTAAACGACGTTTCAAGTGAGTTTTGAAACTAGTTTCCATGTGAAACTAGTAACTACTGCAACAGTAATGAGCAGTACTATCAATAAGTTTCTAATGGAACTAATCCTAAAAACTGGCCTGAAACCCCTACTTTTATCAGTAGGAATAAGATGCTTACTTCCTCTCCAACACCCAATCAGTCCAGTGAAAGTCTGTCCCCACACATCCACTGGTTCTCTCTGGCTTGCAGCATACATCTGGTCGCTGGGTTGATGTTCACACCGTAAACAAACCACTCTAGAGTTCACCTAGCGTGGTGTGGAGTCTGAACTCCAGCAAGACTCCGAATGGTCTCGGTGTGGTGAAATGTGATTGTTGAGGTCACATCATCATGGGAAGAAAATAACCAGAGTCCATTTTGTGACCACTCCACTTAATACTGCAGCAGATAATTGAATATTTTAGCAAAATCCTTCACATGCAAATACAAGAACCTAACTTGGTATAGATGTTCTCAGGGGTTTGCTTTGTTTTAATAAATAAATAAATAACAACAAAAAAATGCTATCCATTGAAAAATTTAAGGTGGCCACCCTGGTCAACAAGAAAAGCTCATTATTGCACTAGAACTGCAATTATTTATCACAGATGAACACCTTTGGTGTCAAATCATGCAATCATATGGCCTGAATGTTTAGATTTTTCGAGATGGCCGCCATAGTTAAAAATTAGATGAATGTGTCTGGTGACAAACCAGCCTACACATTTTAAACCAGAGAAATCATGTATATCCTCTCGATCTTGTGTTTCCTTTTTCTGCTGGGCACTTTTTTAAATGGTTGTAATGAAAAATGTTTTTTCCAATACTGCCAGAGGTTATTGCCACAGCTAACCAAAAAGTGAGGCTCACTAACCACTAAACAAGAATCTTAGCTCCAATAATGCTAAATGCATAAATCGGCAGAAGCTAACACTACGCCGCTAGACACAAAAAACCTAGCAGATGCTAACACTAAATATTAAGATGACTGAAAATCCATCTTCATCTCCTTCTGGTTTACGACTGGCATGAAACTTGCAAACAACAAAGTTTCTGATTTTGATACTTTAAAGTTGTACGAATAGAATGATCAAAGATGCAAACATAAAAATGGGTAACAAGTTGTGTCCATAACTGGTTAATTAAAAAAATAAAATGAAATAAAATAAACAGTAGCTGTCTTGGAAAATGTCTGCCATGAAATACTAAAAGCATACAACCTGAGGAGTGAGCATGATAGTTTTTAAGCTTGTACCAAAAGGATTTAGGATTTTTACAGTATGAGAGTTAAAATAAGCTCTGAAACCGCAAAGAAGCAGGAGATTTTTCATTGAGATTTTTGTGCCATATTTACCAATATTTTAGGAATATGTCATATTTTTACATTTTGAATAAGTGTTTATCTCTGTTTTTAATCACTTTTCCAGCTCACCTGAGTCAGTCAGTTTCAGTTGTAAAGGGTGTGTGTATCAAAACACTCATGTGGGTGAAACCTCCATACAAACCACCCAACCAGGAAGTGAAGTAACTTTTTACTTCGCACAGGATCAGATGCAACGTTTGGGAGGCTGGTGTTCATCTCCTTCATGACTGACTCATGTTTCTGCTAGTGAACCTCTGTGATTGCTGCTCTGTAGGTGTGAGCCAGAGGAAACACACATACCTGCGCTTTGGTATCTCCTTCAAATATCTCAGCAAGATTCCAATATAGATTGAACAAACGGATGTGCAAGGTTGCGCTCAATTTTATCGCAGAGCCATCTGCAACTGTGGCATTTCAGGATGTGCGAATACTTTGATGTCCTTCAGCACAATAACCCCCCATTCTCCTGAAGTGCACAACAAAGTGGAGCTACATGCCTGCATGGCAGTTCTAAGGCTGACTGGAGACTTGGTAACCTTGTGTTACAACTCCTGGCCTTTATGCGAGTCTTGTGTTGTCTGCCATAATGCTTCAGGGGTTGTGGGTCCTCTGCAAGCCTGGGCTGATCAGATTCTTTTTTTTTTTAAGACTCAACAGCAGGAACACCAAAAAGTTATTTGCGCTGAGAACTGAATAACTGGTAAATTAGCAAAGCGCCACACAAAACACATTTAAAGGAAAATTCATATTTGTGATCATCACCAACTCGTAAAGCAGACTTGTGGAAACTTTTTCCTCTCGACTCCTTCGCCAATCCGTTGCTGCATTTGGGTGTGAACTAAACTGAGGGGATTGCATGATGTGAAGGGAGCGGCTGCTGGGCTGAACACCGAGAGCCTCGGGAGGGTTTCCAGTGAGCCGGTCTGTGGTGATGTCAAATGTGCCAAGTGATCTTGAGGCAAGAAATGTCAAAAATAAACACAGAGTTGCCTGTGTTAGGGTTACTTACCATGACATAAAAATGAACTGGATGATGTTTCTGTTGACCAAATTACCAAGAGAGACTTTAATTTGGCAGAGGAAGTGGAAAATTCATCACCTTTTCTCTGTGCAATCAACCCGACAGGTTGGAAATCTGATTCAATGAATTATGTAAAATATTTAACAAGGTCAGCGGATAAAAACAAACACTGGAGTCATTCTGGGGAAACCCAGTGAAACCACATGGAACAAATCAGTGAACAGTTTCCACTTTTTAAAGTGTCAATCTATGCAGACCACCTATAGGTCAGAACTGGAATATTTTAAAGGTGCAGTATGTAACTGTTAATTAAAAAATTATTATTTTTGCATGTTTGTTAAACTGTCATGTTGTGACGATGTGGAATATGAGAGATAATCTGTCAAAACAAGGGTCTCCTCCTCCTCCTTGTGCTGCTATTGCCATCTTAAGAAATGCACCTGCTACTGCTACAGCTGAAAAGCAACCAATCAGGGTGAGGAGGCAGGTCTTAGCGCTGCCCATCAACCTCATGCACATGCTACTAAACATGATAATGGCAGAGAAACAACTCATCGTTGCAGAAAAACTGTTTGTCCACCATCATCAGTGGCTTTGCTAACTAGCATTAGCATTCATAGCAGGCTTTGCTGATGGGGGATTGGGGGGAGTTGTAGCGTGGCTCCGAGCAAGGGAGGCGATGAGCAGCGCTATATGGAGGGGGGATGACAGCTGTAAGACCCGCCTCCTGGCTCTTATTGGTTGTTTCTAGTTAGCACTGAGAGAAGGCAGAGGAGCTACACTTTTTCACAATGTAAGTTACAAAATATCTCAGCCAATTTCTTTTAAACAAACATCAATTTTATCAGTTTTTTGAAGATGACTGATTTTACATTTTAAATGAAAGACATGCACTGATTGTGAAGTTTACCAAGACTCCTCCACTCTGCAGATTCTAATTAATTGTAATCTGAAGAGATTTGAATGAAACAGCTGCTTTAAAGTGATGGCAGGATTACACAAAATAGTAACAAAAATTGTCTGGTTGAAGTGAAACTCACCCCCAAATCAAAATTTATTTATTTTTTGCTGATGACCAAACTCAATAGGCTATTTAGGGTTCTATCTTTATGTTTCTGTGCTTGACTTTCCATCCAACCATCCATCCATTTTCTTCCGCTTATCCGGAGTCGGGTCGCAGGGGCAGCAGCTTCAGAAGGGAGGCCCAGACTTCCCTCTCCCCAGCCACTTCTTCCAGCTCCTCCAGGAACCCCAAGGTGTTCCCAGGCCAGCCGAGAGACATAGTCCCTCCAG
>CAEGAF010053249.1:0-14263 GCA_903067075.1 Micropoecilia bifurca
GTGTGTGTGTGTGTGTGTGTGTGTGTGTGTGTGTGTGTGTGTGTGTGTGTGTGTGTGTGTGTGTGTGTGTGTGTGTGCGCATGGTTGTTTCTCTGTGTTGCCCTGCGACAGACTGGGCAACACAGAGAGGCGGTCACCTGGAACGTCAGCCTGACATAGGCACCTGCAACCCTCCCGACCCCCCCAAGGGTGCAAAGAAAATGGATGGATGGATAGTTATAGTAAAGCATGAGACAAGAGGAACTGTAACAAAATCTATGACATGAGTCACCCAGAGCCGCATTTGAGTGCTTAATGTTGAAAATCTATAAACTGAGGGTGTGATAATTACGTAAAGTCAGACAGATGGTAAGGAATCCTGGGAGCAGAAAGTGAAACCAACAAATAAAAACTCGACTTGAGAAAGAAAAACTTTTTTTTTTTAAATGATTACATTTTTATTCTGTATTTTGACAAATAAGAATGGCCAAGAATGAAGCATTTCATAACCATCTAGCTGTGAGGCAACCGTGGTAACCATCTGAGAAATCCTGCAGCATTTAATGCATTTACATATTTTAATGTGTATCAGACTGTCTCTTTAAATGCAGATTTCCATCCATTACTTGTCATCCTGTCAACTTTTCACAGTGCAAAGTCAAGCAGAAAAGACAAAGAAATAAATGGTGGCTTCAGGGAAGTCTACTCTGAAGGAAAGGAAACTTGCCTATTGTCTCTTTCTCAGCGCCCTTTTCTCTTGTTTGTTGCCTTTCAAATTTTATATTGTGTAGCGTTTCCCAACATGCCTCTGTGCAACTTAGCACTGGCAGGTTTCCATTCATTATTGACAAGCTTTAAGTGGGCGAGGATTTGGTGAGACATTTTATTAAAATATAACACACCATTGTTAAAGAGAGCATTTATATTATATGACTGCCCTTTTGGCATAGTTGTAAATCTAACCATTCTTGCCATTTCCAGGTTAGTCCAATATTAGCTTCAATTTTTTCAGTGCTCAGCTTGTTTGAATCACCCCGGCGCTGATAGGAGAAAATGTCACTCCAATAATCACACAGTTAACATTTGAATTATTCCTCAAGTGGCCACCTTCAACCAAAACCAGGACAAAACATTTTCAAACATGACATCGACCCCTTCCTGTCTTTTACATTAAGCAAGCCTTGAGACTAGACATGCCAGCTAATTCATTTCACATTTAATATGGATTTTGTTCTGAATATATAATGCCTATCGGTGAAAATGTCATGTTGAACTTTTTCTTATTTAATTTAGCTTTTGCTCATAAAAATAAAATATTCTAACTTCACGTGATGGAAAGTAATGCTACCATTACCATGTTTCACTGGGAAAGGTGTGGGATTTTTTAAATTTTTTGCAAACATCCCATTTGAAATTATGGCTCAAAAGGGAAAGTGTGGGAAATATTAACCAGGACTGGTCTCTCAACTCTAGTTCTTATTCCAAATATGTAGAAAATAAAACAATAACAAATAATAAATAATGGCAATCTTTATTGTCATTATAAAACCATGCAATGGTTTACATAGATTACAATGAAATTAATGAAATTCCTGCTACAGGGTGTTTAATGCCCTTATGGCTACCAGGTATAAACTGTTCTTCAGTTTCTTAGTTCTTGCTTTAATGCTCCTGTATTTACAGCCAGATGGCTGCAGCTGGAACAAATTGTGACAAGGGTGTAGATCCCATCTCATTATTGGGAGGGACCATAAACAGGAAAATCTCTTAAGACCATTATGGGGAGTGGGGAGTCGGCAAAGTTACAGTGAAATGTAACTTAAAATGTGGTTTAAAGAGTTTTAAAACCACATTCAAGCTGCAGGACCAAAAATGACTAGTAATGCACATCAAACGTGTTTTTCTCAGTAAGCAACCTATTGAGAAATAAAACTAAAATTTTAATGTTGCTTCTATACAAGTTTTGTTCAGTCTGACTTATCTAATTTCTGCTACACCTTTGCAAAAATTTAAGGTTCTAAATAAAAAATCTTTAATTAGTTTAATTGGAATAGCTTTCAATGGAATAGCTCCCAATATGGGCTATTTAAATTAAAGTTTAGACACCTGCTTAAACACCTGCTTTAAAGGATGGAGAGCCTAAATTCAGACATAGCTGTTTTTCGTTAGACTCCCCCTAGTGGTCTGGAGCACTTCCGTTTTTCAACACTTGTTTTTGCGTCTCTCTTTTTGTTTGCTGCACTTCATCTGTGGGTGTTTTCGTTTTTGTTTGCGTCTCTCGTTTTTGTGTGAGTCTCTCTTTTTGATTGCTGCATTTCATTTGGGGGTGTATTCTTTTTTGTTTACGCCTCTCTTTTTTGTTAGCTGCATTTCATTTTTGCGCGTGTTTTTTTTTTGTTCGCATCTGTTGCTGCGCATTTGCACCTGTCGGCCACCGTAAAAGACCGATCTTCAGAAGAACATGATTACTGCAGCGGTGGTTCATGTTTAGGCAAGAGGTGGTTCGCCCAACATGAAGTGAAATGGTCCAAGTTAATACCACCGAAACGCAGGAAAAGTGCTGAGCCGCTGCATCTAGTGCGCCGCCGTTACCGTTAATTTTTTTTTTTTTAAATGACTGGACAAATAAAGGATTATTGTCTTCACTGTACTAAAATATCTACAGTGATGCATTTCTGCAATGGTTTTGAGCCTTTAATTTGCCTGCTAGTTATTGTTCTTTTCACTTCATGTTTTCCAAGTTGTTTTCCAAGTTGTTTTTAATAGTGTCGTTATTTTTTTGTTTCAGTTCTTGATGTTTTGATCTCTGCAGGCCCTTTCTGTAACCGTACGTGGGACGGTTGGATGTGTTGGGACGACTCTGTGCCGGGGACGTCCATGCAGATGTGTCCTTTGTACTTTAAAGACTTTGACCCCAGTGGTAAGGCCTTCAAAAGCTTTCCATACATGTGTATTAAAGCTTGTTTTGCATATTTCTTAGTTATATGGGTATCATGCTTCCTGGAAAAGCAGTACACATTACTATTGACTGTGTGAGTTTTTTCACATTTCTTACAACAGAAACAGTTACCAAAATATGCAATCCTGATGGCCAGTGGTTCCACCATCCAGAGAGTAAAAGAGTCTGGACCAACTACACATTGTGTTCTGTCCACAATAAAGATAAACTCAAGGTAAAGCCCGTTGTGCCCTGGGCGGTTGCCCACGTTGCCCATAGCTGGTTTAAACTATATTAATCCATCTGCATTTATGACTCCTGATGAGACACTGTAAATTTGATGGCCCTCTTTTTCCTGTCCTACTAATATATTATAATATGTTAGTAGGACAGCTAAACCCATGCTTTTTTTGTGTACTATGACCAAACCTTTATGTTGTCTTTCAGTTTACACTCGGTCTCTATTACCTGACTATGGTCGGTCATGGTATATCCATCGTTTCTTTAATCGTCAGTTTGGTCATCTTCTCCTATTTAAAGTGAGTCTAAATTCTCTGATCCAATTTAACGTGCATTTGTTGAGTACTCTTGTTTTAATGACTTTAAACAACTAAATAAATATCAGAAAAATTCAGATTTTTAAAGACGTATATTTTTATATCTTTAAAAACATAACTAATCTGATTGGTTTTATCTTCTCTGTAATATGTTTGTCTTCTTCAGAAGTCTTAGCTGTCAGAGGATCTCTCTCCACAAAAACATGTTCATTTCTTTCATCTTCAACTCTGTGTTTACCATTGGGTGGCTTTCAATTACCTCCAGTCAAAACATAAGTGCCATGAACCCTGTGAGTTGATGAATTGCTTCATTTCATTACACCTAAGATTTGACTTTAATTGTTTTGAAAAATAAAAAACAGTTACATACATTATGTAAGCTGGACTTATTGCTGTTTCCAGAAGAGGTGCTAATTCATAGATTTCTGTTGTACTTGCACTGATTTCAGTGGGTTTATGTTTTCTATCAGTGAAAAAACTTTTGAATTTTTTACCATCAGGTCAGCTGCAAGATTCTAGCTACGTTGGTTCAGTATACCGCTACTTCCAACTACTTCTGGATGCTGTGTGAGGGCATCTATCTCCACACACTCATCATAGTGGCCGTCTTTGTGGGGGAACAGCAGCTGTTTTGGTACTATGTCCTGGGATGGGGTAAGTCTGGAAGTTCTGGTTATCTACAGCTGTTTCATATCCACTTCTTTGCATTACATGCAAGATGTCAGTGCATGTTTCTAATTTGTGTACTGGACTTGACTATGCTGAATGCTGGAAGACTGAAGGAAGTTGTGAGTTTTTTTTAAAACTACAGTTTACATTCCAAAGGATTTAAGGCAAAATGTTCTTGAATAAGAATGTATTTAGATGCATTTTAAGTTATTTCAGACTATAAAGACAACCTACATAAAAATAAAGTTATCTCCATAGTCGAAGTTCAATAGTCTGAAATGTTTTACATCAGCTTCGAGAAAGTATGTTTAAATTTTGATTTGACAACCAGAGGGCTCATGTTAGTGGCTTTTATAATTATGTTTTAAAGGAAGGACCTTGACCATGCAGGGCCATAAAAATGAATCACTTACATCACTGTAAATAGTGATGTGAGCTTTTCTGTTTGATCCAGTTAAAGCACTGCTGCAGAGTTTTGGGCCAAACAAAGGTGATCAAGAGCTTCTTTTTGCTGATTCATGTGAAAAGTGTGTTACAGTAGTCTAGTCGAGAAGAAATAAAACCATGAATAACCGTCTGAGGATCCCATTTTTACACCAACCTTCATAGTTTTATCTCAAATGAAATGTAATGTAAACAATAGTTTTAAACTGTAGTCATTTGATGGCAGACCTGAAAAAACTGCCTTCTTGCTCATCTAAATTCCTGTCACACACTCCAGAACACTTGGTAAGTCTTACAGTACATTTTTCTGTGTCTTAGCACAACTAATTCAGGAGAATCAGCAAAAATAAAAGATTTTTGGACTCATCCATGATGCCAAGAGCAGAAAAACAACAAAACAAAAACAGAACACCTTGGAGGTGGTAGCATCCAGCATCCAGGGTTCCTGATTGGTTCACATAAACATCTAGAAACTAGTGAAGATGGAAAACGCCAGAGTGATGGATCACATCAACCATCAGGGAACTTTCAACAGTAGGCTCAGTAACCTGCTGTATGGGCAAGTTGAGGATTATCTGGAAATAATCTTGATTTTACTAAGAGATCTAGGACTTCTCTTTTTCAAAGAAACCTTCTGTCCCAGGAAGAGATTGAGGATCATTTGTCTCTCTTGACATGACCTGAGTAAAAGGGAATTTATTCAAGTCTTTCTCCCGAAGACATTCAACCAAAGTGGTTTCGGGGGAACGGTGTAAGAACAGTGTGTTTCTCTTGGGTGTTTTCTGGTTGAGGTGCTTTACTTTTTACAGTGACTTTTAGAAAAGGAAGAAAGGCTTTTACAACTATAAGAGTTTATCTGGACCTATTGAAGATGAAAACTTGTTCTGTTCTGCTCCCAGTCTTGACCATAATAGCTAAGAGGGTGAATGCCTGCGATCTCCATCAGTTTACATTGGCTCCCTGGGGCCATTAGGGTGCGTTTGAGGCTCAGTGCTGCTTAGTGTCTAAAGCAATAGACTTACTTTCTAATAGATGTTAATCTGTGGAAGTACAGGCTTTCCATCCACCTTTGTTAGAAGTTTAATTGCCTTCTCAGCCTACTTGATGGCTGGATCAGGGTGACTGCCATTTCTCCCATTGTGAACTATTGAGCGACGTTAGAAAGAAATGGGTTGATGAACTTAGTCTCTGGTTCTTTGACAGAGGGAGGTGTTTCACCACTCTTGCCTTTTAAATGAGCACATGTTGGACAGGATGAGCAGGGAGGCGTCGATTGGCTAAGATGGTTCGGTGGAGCCCCAACCATGACTCAACCTGTCACAGCAGTTTGTCAAGCTAACGTGTTTCTATATTTAAACACCTCACTCTGCTATCAAAGCACCAATGATTACATAAAGTAAGGCAAGGTTTTGCAAGCTACACACATGACTGATATAATTAGCTATGCTAATATAGCCACGTGGCTCACTGGCGTAATTGGAAACAGTAGAGCAACAACAGAGTGAGTGGAGTCAGGGACGCTGATATCGATTATTAAAGCATCCCTTGATCAGAACCCAATCTGATTCTTAGATCAGATTGGATTGGGACGTTAATAAAATGGAATGAATGACACTGGACTGAATAGAAATGAATTATTTCAACAGGGCTCCATTTACAGAACTTAAAATATACAACCTCTGAAGATTTAAAAGTGCTCCTGATACAAAAGGAATGGAGAGAGTTCACTTCAGACTTCCAATACAAAGAAGACAGACACCTGTCATCTGCAGAAATACTCAGATAACTCAGCAGTCATCAGGTGGATCAGAGATGGTTAAGAAGCTAACAACAGAGAGAGTTGTGTACCGCTTTGTGCCATGAATTAGGAACAATCGTCGTATCCTAAAAGTGAGCAAACCAAAAGACCTCCATATGCATCTAGACAACAAACTGTCCTGGAGATGCAACAGTGATGCTGATCTTCTATTAATCTGTGGAAAGCGTAATCTCTTCCTTAGTCATCTGCAGCCTCAGAAAGAAGCTGAACAAGTTGAACACCGGCTCTGTTCTGGAGACTGTCCTAGTCTCCATTTACTTTCTGGCTCTCCTCAGCCTGTTCACAAAGGAATTACTGTTCAAATCCTCCTCAAGACTTTTCAAACATCAATTCACAACTGTGATGAAAAAACTAAACACTGAAGTTCACACCTAATTCAAGACTTCCTATTAAATAAGTTAAGCTCTCCTGAAACAGTTCAGAGAATAATCTTGATGTCAGCTTGTAAGGATTTAGGAATACCGTTTAGCTAAACTGAAACTTAAGTGAAAGTTTAGCATTCATCCTCTGATACTTGGCAGGATGTGATGAACAATCATAGAAGAAAAACTTAAAAGTAAATTTTATTTAAACATTTATCTAACATCACATCTGTAAGGACGTTCAGTTTTATCATCCTGCTTGACTGACAGCAGCGAGAGGTTAAAGCAGTGGCAGGAACAGACTTGGGAGCCATGAAGATGAATACAAGTAACATGGACTATATAAATGTTTTATACCTCCCAAACCTGGTACTTCACACCAGCATTTACATTAGCAGTTATTATACATAAAGACATGGACTACCTTTTGGTGCATCAAGAGCATACATTTTCAACATCATTCAGCACAAAGATGTAACTTTGCTGGTTGATTATGCCTCTCCTTGTATAAATGTCTCTTCAGATGAGGCTCTCTGGTTCCACACTTACAGTTTTTCCTTCATGGGACTGTTGCTTTTTAAATGCTGGGGCTATGTAATTGAGCTGAATAAAAAGCAATGTGTGTTTGTTCTTTTAACCAGCTTTTGGGATCAATGCACATGGAAATTGACTTCATTTATCTGATTTATCTGATTTGTTTAACTCAGTTTAAAGAACTGTTTCTCACTTGTGTAATTGCCAAAATAGAAACTGAGACACTAATTTATAGAACAGTAAAGTGAATGTTTTGAAGGTTCAGTGTTTCCTCTTCACTTTTTATTCTACATTAAGCTACTGAGTAACTAACCTGAGTTGTTATAACTTCCAGCATCTTCTACAGGGATTGGTGGGATGATATTTCTTATGTTTGTGGGGTTTTTTGTGTTCATAGTTTTTCCCATCTTTCCTGCCATTACATATGCTGTTGCTCGTGGATTCTACTTTAATGACACGTGAGTGTACTTTTCTTCCTGTGGTCTGTTTCATTGTATTGATTGAATTATGATCAACCTGAATTTATCCTCCTGGTTGTATTTAGGCCAACTCAATTCAGGTTTTTCAAAAATAAATCTCACAAATTTTGACAGATATCATTCTAATAAATGCATTAAAGGTGGCATGTTGGGTGTCGTGTGCTTGCTGGTTTGTTTTTTATTCATTTCAAACAGAAATGCTCCTTTTAGTAACAGCTAAGGATAATCATTGGTATAGAATGTAACCTCTACTTTAATAACTACAATAGTAAAAAATGAATAAAATCATGATCGTGATTTTACTCAATCATGACCATTATGAGGATGGCCAACCCTGATCATACTCTTCATGAGACTGTCTTTAGAAAACAGAGTGTCTTCAGTCAGAAGCTTCGTCAGATTATCTGTAATACAGACTGCTACTGGAGATCTTTCCTGCCAACAACCATCATCATCTACAATAACTCTGAAGAATCTGAATTACACTGAACAAAAATATAAACGCTCGATGTCAAATATTGTTGCCACTACTGCAAATCGGCCTCATCCTCGTCGACCACATGTGACCACTCCAGCACAAGATCGCCACATCCGGCTTGCCCATCTGCGGGATTGGATATGACCAGCAATACACACAGCTGATAAGACTGGTCTGCACAACAGATGCATCACATCTCACATCTCAGGTTGGCTTCGCAATGAGAAGCCAACCTGTATGCTCTGCAAATTCCTCAACCTCACTTCTATCATGTTCAAAAGATTGTCAATCTGCTACAAATGACTATACCGAGATGATAGCAATGTTGATATGAAGATCAGTAATAGCTGAAAGTATACTTTGAGTTTTTCTATATATTGCATAACCCAAATGTTCATAAAACTCATATTTGACATGGGGCATTTATATTTTTGTTGAGTGTAATAAAAGTTACAATAACATTAATCTCCTTTTGAGAGCAATTAAGTATTTTTGTATTTGTATTAATTGGGTTCTACAGCCCATATCTGAGCTGACGTTACGGCCTTTTCTGTAAACATATCAAAGCTGCTGAGCTTCACCTAAAATGCTAGCTCTATTTTTTCCAGGTGTTGGATCAGTTCAAACTCCCACCTTGTCTACATCATTCATGGGCCCATTCATGCTGCACTCTTTGTAAGTAGTTATCAGTGTTTTTTCTGCATATTATCAAGCATTTCCTTTACTTGTTTTATTTTTTATTGTTTTGAAAGGTTGACTGCTGAAGGGGTTAAAAACAACAAGGACTTCTGTACTATTTCTGACACCAGAGCTGTACAAAGTTTTCTTGTTCATTAGCTGGTGTGTTGACCTTCCAGCCTATTATTTGTTCAATCAGCAGATGTTTGTGAGAAATTTCTACAAGAACGGACATAATCTCATTGGTTGTTCCTCTACAATGAATGCCTGCAGTTCCACTTGTATCTTTTTGTCGTTTCACTTGTATTGTCTTTCGTCCATCCAATCAGGTAAACCTTTTCTTTCTCCTGAACGTCATCCGAGTCCTCATCACCAAGCTGAGGAAGACGCACTGCGCTGAGTCTACTGCCTACATGAAGGCGGTGAGGGCCACGCTCATCCTGATCCCTCTGCTGGGAGTCCAGTACATCCTCATGCCCTGGATCCCAGACATACATGACAAGCACATCATTCACATCTTTGTGTCTGTCCTTTCCAACTTCCAGGTACACACGTGTGATTTTTTTAAGCTACTTTCCAGAGTTACAATATATTCCAAACATATTCAAATCTCATCAACCTTTTCATATTTTGTTGCCCTATGTTTGCAAACTTTGGTGTCTTGTGAGGGGATTTACAGGATTTACCCCTCTGCATGTCAATAAATCAGTCATGGTCAATACAATTTTGGGGGTGGGGGAAGGGCTTGACAAAAAATATAAAAAAATAAAAATAAAATTTAATGTCAAAGTGAAAACTAATTTCTGGGGGAAAAAACAATTAATTCCAGATTTTCAGGGCTTATTAAGACAGATCCACACAGACTGTGTCAAAGGTGCATCAACTAAGCACTGATTTGAAGCACTGAATTTATAAAAGCAATAAAATAAACAAAATATTAAAAGAGGCTGCATATAATAAACCAAGAAAAATAAAGTATCTTTATGAAATGGAAGGAAAACAATAAATGATTTTCAACATAGTGATACGCAGTAAAACATCTGGTATCATCATTGCCAGGGACTCAACTTTGACCTTGCTGAGGTCAATTATATGCGGATCGCATCATTTAGGTATAAGCAAACAGGTATGAAATACAGAAATACCCACTATAGTAATTTTTTTATACCATTGGTTGGCGCCCCCTCTATTGCAGCACCCCATGGCACATCATGCATATCCACTTATTGTGCCATTGATCATTGCCTTGCAGCAAAAAGGAATCTTTCTACAGGGATTTTGAGACATACCTGCAGGAATAAATGGACAATTGAGAATAGAATTGGACTTTTGTCAGAATCCAGATCTGTTTACAGACGGTGTGTCTACAGACTGAGTTTGATCTATTTTATGATGCAGAATCCCAAGTCTGGTGGAGACATTCCCAAAAGGAGACTAAAAACAAATATACATAAATCCCCCAAAAATATGTTAAAGCTTGAGGCTGTAATACAAGTCACTGTAGTGAAAAAATGTATAATGATTTTAAAAGGTCTACGCTAAAATCCCCCGTTTATTTTTATTGCACAAGTAATCACCTGACTTCCTTAAAGAAAAATAAATGTACCAGTAACTTTCATCAAGTAACTTATCTTAATCAAATATGTATAAAATCCTTTACTTGTAAAGGACTGAACAAAACATGACATTTATGACATGACATTTCCCTGAGAAAACTGTAGAAAACTACACCAAACATGTTTATTGTACAAACCAGATTCCAAAAAAGTTGGGACATTAAACAAATTGTGAATAAAAACTGAATGTGATGATGTGGAGGTGCCAACATCTAATATTTTATTCAGAATAGAACACAAATCACAGATCAAAAGTTTAAACTGAGAGGATGTATCATTTTAAGGAAAATATATATATTTCAAACTTTCATGGCGTCAACAAATCTCAAAAAAGTAATTAATTAATAATTTATTATAATAAATGGCTCTGCCTTTATCCAAATTTCCACAATTACAAACTCATATTCTATTCTTCTCTTAATCACTCTAGACTGCAACTCCTCCCTAATAAATATGGAACATCCCCCACCATTACCTTCAACCCTATCAAATCTAACAGCAGAATATTTTAGTATTTTAAATTCTAATTGGGGTTTTAACCAAGTTTCTTGTATACAAATAATCTCTGGAGCTTCTTCTAATTTATCAATTAAATGCTTTAATTCTTGTCCATTTGATATTAAACGTCTTGCTTTCCATTGAAGAAGCAAGACCATATTGTTGTTATCCTACCCAAGCTGTCTCCTGACTGGCCTGAGCACTGAGCTCATCCCTCACTTCCTCCCATGTCATTTCATTGATGTTAAGATGATTTGCTGCTGCTTTCACAATCACTTGAATTCTTTCCATTTTTGACTTAATTTCCATTGTTACATTTATAACCCCTGCAATAAATGTCACTAACTTTCTTAGATCCACATACATTTTATTTTCTTTTGTTGGGTTTAATCCTGTATTCCTCCTGTTTTCCACCACAACCTCTGTTCTTTGCTTTGCCACTTTAACAGCCTCTGCATAGGATATTTTGTTTCTTACTCTTACTTGTTGGACCTGCACTTCCCTCTTCATTATTTCCCCCATATGCCACACTGTGGCTGCCACCACAATTACAGCATTTTGGCTGCCTGCTCTTATTGCATTCTTCATACTCATGATCTTCCCCACATCGTGCTTATCTTCTATTTCCTTTACATGTCTGAGCTGTATGGCCAAATCTTTGACATTTAAAACATCTAATTGGTCATGGGACATACTCTCTTACATTGTAGGACAAATATCCTAAATAGACTCTTTCTGGGAGTTTTTCTTTGTCAAACTATCATGATACTTTCACTGTTGGTTTTTTCTTAATTTTTAAAGGTCTGAACCCTTCTTACATTTTTAATTTTTCCTCCTCTGAGATTTGATTTTATTTCCTCATCTGAAACCTCAGTTGGGATCCCCCAAATCACTCCCTTCCTCCATTTACTTCCGTCTTGTACCAGACTCAAACTTTTCATTTTATATTTTCCTTTTTCTTTCATCCTACATGCTTTGTCTTTTTGTCCCTCTGTATTAAAACTTATCATTAAGTTTCCATCTCTTAGTACTTTTGCATTAGTGATGTCCCCCGCTTGATTCTTCAGAATCATGGAAAGTTTAACTGGACTGATTGTTTGCAACGCCTTCTTGTTAACTCCAACAATCACTTTGAACTCTCTTACTTCCCTCTCCATTTCTTCTTCAGATTCATCCCAGCTTTTCACTACTCTTCGCTTCTTTTTGGACTCATCCTGAAGAATTTCCTCTTTTTGGACTCATCCTTTCACTACTCGATGTTTCAGAACTCCCATCACTTTCACTATCTAGACTATTTCCCCACTCTGGTCCATTCACAGCACAGCTGTGTCTACCCGCCGTAGTCTTCATCCAAAGTTCTTTCGCCAGTCCTCTGGATTTTCCGATAGAGTCTTGACCATTCCCCCGACGCTGACTTCCAGAAGTCTGAAGTATTCTTAACTCTTTATCTTCATCTTCTCCTTTTTCAGTTCTTGATTTCAACTTTTTAACCATCAATCAGCAACCCAGTAGACTCTACAGTTCCGCCACTGAATTTTCAACCTGACCAATCTTTGCCTACCCGGCACACCGAGAGACACTGACAATCTGAGAAGCTCTTTTTATACCCAAACTGTTGTCAATTGACCTAATTAGTGTTAATTGGTCTTCCAGCTGTTCATTGTATGCTTAGTTTGCTTTTTCCAGCCACTTATTGCTACTTGTCCCAACTCTTTTGGGATTTGTAGACACTGAAATTTTGAATCAACATATTTTTCCTTTAAAATGTTACATTTACTCAGATTAAACTTTTTATCTGTCATCTATGCTCTATTACCAATAAAATGTTGACATTTGTCATCTCCACATCATTGCATTCAGTTTTTATTCACAATTTGTTTAGTGTCCCAACTTTTTTTGAATAAGGTTTGTAGTTTGTTTATGTTTGTAGTTTATGTTTATGTTTTTAGTTTAAGTGCTGAGTACTTTTAATAATTAATTTGCTTTTTCATGTATTTTTTGCATTAATATGATAATCTTATTTGTCTCTGTTACAAATTGTTTAATAAACTGTCTCTTATTTTATAGGGACTCCTTGTGTCAATTATTCTCTGTTTCTGCAATGCAGAGGTATGTTGATCTATTTATTTCAACCTTATCCAATTCTGTGAAAAAATATTCAACTTTATGTAATAGAAAATAAGAATTAAATTACTTATAATCTTTTTACTTCATTTACCTTTATTCTTTATATTTATTTCTGTATGTCCGCATGTTGGTCAAGATAAAAAAAAAGGTTTTCAAAGAAAAAAAAAATCATATTTAATGTACTTTGTTGCTTTCTTACTGGAATTGAGCATTTTAATTTTATCATTTGAATGTTCATATATTCTTTCCAGGAGATATACAGGAGAACATCAAATCTTGATAAGTAGCAACAAACATAAAAAAATCCCCAATTCTGACATTTGAGGAAATTTACTGCCATATGGCAACAGTAAATGTCTTTTAGGGTTACTGTGCACTTTTACATACTCTCACTTAGTTTATACATCTTTTATCACTCAAGAGATCCTGAGCACACTTCAAAGCTGGATGTCATCAAATTCAGAGGGTTTCCCAAACTACTTTTTTTTTTTTAAGTTTTACAACATGACTATAATCCAGAAACATGTGTTTGAATCCTTGTGCAGGCCCAAACAGCCCTGCGCAGGAAGTGGGTTCAGTGGAAGATCGCCTGGGGGAAAACGGGTTTGGGAGAAACTCCGTTCGTCAGCCATCACTTCAACTGTCACACCACCTCCTCCATTGTGGAGACCAGCCGTGCTACTGGCAGCGCCGAGGTGCCGGAAACCTGTCATCTCATGCCTGTAGGCCAGCAAAAGACAGGATAAGGATGCACAAACCAAACCCTGACCTCCAACCTCTCAAGCAGCAGAGATAACTTTTGTGGTGTCACCCAACATCTGAATAAAACAAACTAAAAACTCATTTACAAAGTAAATGGAAAGCGATTGCTTTGTATGTACCGTATTTTCCGCACTATAAGGTGCACCGGATTATAAGGCGCACCTTCAATGAACAGCATATTTTAAAACTTCTTTCATATATAAGGCGCACCGCAGTATAAGGCGCATAGAATAGACACCATAGTTATTTTGCCACCCGTCCGGTATTGAACGGGACATGATTTGTTCCGTTCACTACAAATATGGATGTCTAATAATAAAAAA
>CAEGAF010053276.1:0-10117 GCA_903067075.1 Micropoecilia bifurca
CTCCTGAAGGCAGCACAGAGCTGCACCACCAGAAACCAACAGAAACACTGAAGAGAAGAAGAGCTATGATTAATGTACTTACAGTTCTATCCATGTTTTAATGTTACAGAGCTCAGTCGTTTTGCAAATAGTTCAAAGTTTAAACTGGCATGTTCAACATTTTTAATCTGCTCATTTTATGGAATATTTAACAACTAGAAAATGGCAAAGAACAAGAATATTTTTCCACTCTGATTGGCTGCTGTTAGACCTATCAATTTTAACTTGAATGTTCATTGCATTTTTCTTAGACACCTGTGAAAATAATGTATATTCCTATGACTTTTTTGTTCTCTGGGAAATTAATTTTGATGATAAATACAGAAACAAGCATAAAAATCAAAACATCTACAATAGTGATAGTAATATCAATGATGAAATAATGGTCAGTGCAAAGTAGCCTACAAATTCTTTGGTGGGGGGCGGAGAGGGACCTGGGTGGCGCTGGGCCAAAAAAGGTTGAGAAACACTGATCTAGACTTTGATTAAAGCAGCACAAACAGGGCTGGTGTGGATGCACCATAAAGCTCCTAACGAGTCATGATCACTTTGGAGTCCAAAGTCTAGACTGAATTATTTTTCACCAAACGAAAACTATTAAAATCTTCAAAGTTTTGTGCTCATCAGAAACAAATTATTCTATTTTTTTTGTCCAATACATAACCAAGCTACAAATTGTTACATTTCCAAAGTAATGGCTCAAGTCATTTGCTGCAAAAAGATTTTTTTTTAAAATCCTGAGTCATATTTTGGCAAAAAATGACTTAAGCCATTATTTTAGGAAGGTGACACAGTGGAAACAATGAATCAAATAGTTAAATAAATATTCCATCTGAAAAATTATATAAAAATAAAGTTATTGCTTTTTGCAGGTTTTATTTGGTGTTTAGTGTTTTTTTTTTGTGTGTGTGTGGGAAGTGGGATGGGTTAGACTGGGGTAACAGAAGGATTTGCTCCTGCTGCCTTTTTGGAAGAGCCACCACTGTGTGCCAGGATATGTTGGGTAAGAATCATCTGGAGACCAATCACAGGAGCTCATTGTAGATTTTCACACTTTAACTTGCAGGGTGCACTGTAACAGGCAGCACCTTCTAAATCTAAACTGGTTAAAAATGTTTATTCTCCCACAATTGCACTTCTCAAATAAATTGCAGACAAATGTGGTTCAGTAGAAAGACCTTTGTCAGTTTTTGAAACTTGGAAACGTGTCGTTTCTCTCCGAGTTTACTTGGACTGCCTGTGAGACATATCACCAGTGTAGAAATCATTATTCCCATTCTGCAGTTCTTCTTTTAATCAGTCAAACTTGTGAATGCCACAAAAACTAATTGCATATCATCAACAGCCTCAGGTACAAATTCATTTGCAGAGCTGCTGTTATCATAATGTGCCTTGGCATTAAGCCTGACACCAGATGCTGTACAGTCCTGCTACTCTGGCTGTAACCCAGCACATTTCTCTTCCATTGCCTTCATTTGAAATGTCCAATATGCAAGCTGCATGTATGGGTTTTTGCCAAAGTGCTACACGTGACAGAGAAGGGCTCCAAACAGATTTTTTTTAGCAACATTTCACATGTACATTTATCATATTTTAAGTTCTTGCCAAGCCTTCATCCATTTTTGCCTCTGATTCTGAGGGCCTAACCCCCTCCCGCTGGTCATTTTTAGTATCTATCTATCTATCTATATATATATATATATATATATATATATATATATATATATATATATATATATAAATGAAAACCTAAATAGATTTGAGATGTTTACACTTAAACTGTTTTGTATGCAAACTTTGTTGGATCTGGCCTGTGACGTGTTTCTCAGCAGAAGTCATCTGTATCTCTGACCTGTACTTATCTCTCTCGAAATTAATGTTATACATTTTGAATAATGTTCCCAGCTGACATTACGTTACTGCTGTTGCAGGTCAGCTCGTCCGTGCTGCCGGCCTCTGGGGAGGGAGCCGGCTCGGGCTCTGCGGTGAAATACCCCGGACAGGACAGCCTGTACACCAGCGTGGGCCTGACCCAGTCGTCAGATGTAGCTTCAGTGAGGGGGGAACCCTGGTGCCCCATAGCTTTAGCCTAAACACTCAAAAGTTTTGTGTGCGTGGACAGAAATCCCTGACCTCTCCCGTTCTTTCTGGACGCTGCGGCGTGGATATACCTGGAGGACGGTGTTTGCTCCCTACCACCACCCTTCGGCCCCAGCAAGAAGAGTCCGACACGAGGGGAAAACGATGGCGAGACGAGCGTCAGTCACGGCTTAAACCTTGATCTGTGTGTGGAATATCTGGGATTGGTGCTGGCGTCTTGCAGTCAGTGGAAATGTCAGGCCGGACAATCAGTCAGGCGGCCTGCGCAGGATGGTTTTAAGCCTGTTGTTCACTCTGATCTCTCCCGTCAGTGGTTCTTCAAAGAAAGCCATCGTGTACATAACGGATTTCCTCTCTACAGAAAACACTGCTGATTGGACACGAGTGCTTGATGAGGCACTGAGGACATTTAGATTGTTCTTCTTTTTTCTCCCCACAACTGGAATCATGCCATAAGTGCTGAGATGACTTTGATGAATCAAAATAAAAATAAAAAAAAGAATATATATATATACATATATATATTTATAAATCTCCAATTGTTGAGAACGTGGCTATGATTGTTAATAAAGATATCAATATAGTGCAGATGTTAAACCATTCTGACGTCTTTTTTTATTTTTTTTAAGTGTTTGTTGGATCTGCACATATTTTCCATTGAAAGCTCTTACTGCTTATGTTGAAAGTAGTTTGGTTAAAACAGGGTATAAATGTCAGTGTTTTTTTCTTTAATCATTTACTTCAAAACATACAAATTATCAATTCCTTCTTGTTTTATGTATTAAAATGTTGTCAGCTACAGAGAGGAGTAAGGTACTGTTCTTAAAAGACGTTTGCATGCAATTGGATGTTGTGTTTTGAACAAAGCTCAGCCGGCATAACTAAATGGCTGCACTACCCGACTCAGCATAAAATGTACACGTTTTACAATTCTCTACTGTTTCCTCATGTTCAGCACAAAATTAGAAAAAAAAAATGTAGAGAGCGCAGTCACTGAAATTCTTCATGATTAATTATTATAGCAAATTTAAAATGAGCCAATAGGAGATCCTGTGATTTATTTTTGAGAAACAAAATGGCTGGGATCCAGAGTCAGCCCAAGGCAAAGGCAAGAGAGCTCCACAACCAACAGGAGGCTGCTGGGACCTCAAAAGCCATGCATTAGTGTTATTTGTGCAAATTTGTAATGTTTCAAATGTTTTATGCAACTGAATGTAGCTAGATTTTTTTTTCAGAGTAAAATGTATTGTTTGCCTGCCACCTTCATACAAAAAAACCCCCAACAAACAATCACCTGGACTGCAGATGTTACATAGCAAAGGTTATGTCTAATATCTAATTGCTATGACGTGGTAGCTGAAATATCAACTTCTGTTCGGAGCCGCTCCCCTGTGTCTCCAAACGGCCTTGGACCGGCTCTGCTGCGATCACTTTTCTGCTTCCCGAAAAGAATTGACAGCCTGAGAAGGTTTTTGGATCTTCTTCATTGTTTGTGACTATTCTTGTTAAAGAAAGAAAACTAATTCAATTAATTCTAAAGAGACTGAATGCTGGAGGCCATCTCCTGAGTTTAATGTAACCTTTGTCCCTTTCCAGAACACGTTCCATTCTTGCAGAGATCTTATCATTCCCTCCCCTGAACGTATTTATTTCTTTGAGTACCAGGCTCGCTTTTACGTTTTATGTTTCTTTTTTTTTCCTGGAACATCATGAGAAATTATTATATTTAAATCCAGTCCAATAAATTGTACTGATGAAGCAAGTAAATTTAGTGTTTGTTTGAAAAGAAGCACACTATTTTAAGGGCAAAGCGTCAGAGATGGGAATTTATGGAGAGCCGTGGTGTTGGACATTCAGGCATTCCTTATGACTCACCCATGTCCATGCTTTCACTCCCTGTTTCTGTTTTGACGGACGAAAGCTTTAACTTATTAAATCTTTTTAAGATTAACTAATGGAAGGACAGAATTTTTTTTGTTGATAAATATAATTGTAAAAAATAATATCTAGCCAAAAACATAAAAATTGAGTTTTTGCCTCTCATTCCACTTCTTGTTCTATATTTAATAAAAAAAAGACTTTATTCCTATTGAAAACCCTTTTACCCCAGAGTTTTCTTTCCCTACACAATTAAAGAAAAGTTTGGAGGTTTTGAAGTTGGGATTTGTTAAAATGTTAAAAGTAGTCAATATTTTAGCTGCAGTAAGAATTATTTACTTTTTTAAAATGTGACAGTTTGTAACTGTTTCCAAGTGCATTTTCTTAACATCCAGTTCCCTGTCTCTGTTTTGCTCAGTTTCCCTGGCCTCCAATATTCCATTTGTTACACTCAGACCGTTCCCTTCCATCTTTCACATAATAGTTAGTTTTAGCCGCCAACTGTTTAGAGCTAACTTGTTATACAAGACACACGACTAGAACCTCGTCCATAAGGGGTCAAGACCAAAGCGGACTTCGGTCGTACAACTCCAACTTTGAAAACCTTGCTGCAATTCATGCAATCTCTGTTTAAAAGCCCTGTTGTTACATTTGCCCTAATTTACACAGAAGTATGACTATTTGTACAGAAAATGAAGGTCGGAGGAAGTGCACCACCTGTGGTCTTCCTATGTGAAACATTACTTAGATTAAAATGTGTTTGTAAGATTAAATGTCTTATATAAGGGTTAAACTTCCCATAACTGAATTTCTTTACCTACATGTATATCATTCTTATGTGTTTCACCCAGGAAGATCATTGATGGCACACAAATGATCTTTCCAATTTCTACTTTCTGTGTAAATAGTGACAAACGTCTCTGTAAATAACCATTCAAATAAATGTGACAACTTAAGACTAATAAAAAAAATGCTATTAGCATAAACTGCTAAGATGTTTTGCTCAAGACAGTATGAGTTCACTTTGGCGGAATAGCCATTAGCTTTAGCCTTTGGGACCAGCTACCATGCTGGTGTACAGGCTCTGCTGTCCTGTGGACACCGGAGAACTGACAAGCTGGTAATCTAGATTTATACGAATCAAAGAAACAAAGAGAGTCATCAACCATGGGTAAGATATTGAGCGCTTACAACCTTTTGACAAAACCCAAACTATCTCTTTAAGGCACAAACCACTTTTCAGTGTCCTCTTGAACCAGCAGCTCAAAGTACCCATCACAATGTTTACTGTACTTAAGAGAATATGGGCTGTGAGTAATACCACATGAAAAGATTTTAGCCATGGTTAAGATTTATTTCCAGGCTTAGCGTTATCAGTCTGCTCTTTGACACATTGATCTAACAGAGTTTATTGAGTGTGGAGGAATGCTCTTTACTGCACCACAGTCTGCAAAGCATGGAGCTTCATTTGCTGCCTTTTGACAGCCGACTGTTATGATTTTGACAAGAGATTATCCTTCATATGGTTTTCCTTTAGCCTTTACGTCTGACTGAACGTGCTAATTGGAAACATTTGTTTTAATTTGTTTATCGTTGTTGTGACGAATCCAGCCGAGACAAGGGAGACCACCAGTAAGTCATTTAGTTTCCACGCAGATAAATTAGAAAACCACCCCTAGATATGTAAATTGGAGTGAGAGTTGTACTCAAAACACCAGCAAATATTTATAGGCCCGTGAATTTATGAGGTGGTCTTACCTTGGCACTGCCTGACTGGTATCCATGGTGCTATGAAGGGGTTGGAGGGGGGGGGGTATAAACACAGCAGGAGAGAGGAATCCTCCCTGTGTTCTGGACCGAGCCGAGGGTCACATTTATTCTGTGAGAACGTTGGGAAGGGATGAAGGCGAACTGGATCTTTGGTGCAAAGGGAGGGAATTGTGATCAAAAGCTGGGAAGCTAGGGAAACAGATAGGAACAGTTGAAAGAGACGTTGGATAGTCAGACTTCATGGCTGTGCAGGGTTGAAAGTCCTTCCCAAAGTAAACAACCCAGCCTGGCTCAGCAGCAGACAACAGGCCCCAGGGCTGTTTTGGCCAAAGGGGCTGCAGCGCAGTGCACTGCAGTGGCTCCCTCAGGAGATGCCCGCTGATCTTTCCATGCTGCCTTTCAAACGAGAGCTCTGCCAGGCCTGCCTCCGGAAGAGATGGGATCTCTGACTCAGCCCTTTTGGGTTTCCTCGACAGACACAGTGGCACATTCGGGGATAGAAAACACTTAAAATCTGGGATGATTTTCCACCATTCTGGATTTCTATGAAACACGCTTGTGACTGGAAACATCGGATGACTTTTACTGTTGTTATTATTAATAACCTATGATTTATTATCTTTGACAAATTCTTAGAAAGCTGCCCTGGCCGTTGAGCTCCACGGAGTTGTTTGTCCTCTCAGTTAGCAAACAAGAGCCGGAGAGAGACGCAGAAGCTCCTCCCTCCTCTGTGTCCTAAACTCTTCCGTCCGTTTGATACACCCAAAGCAAAGGTTTGGTTCAAAACCATAAAAACAACTCTGAGAAACTGTCTATAAAAATAAACGTACTCTGCTGCTTAAAAACCAAATGACAGTAAGAGGTGACTCCACATAAATGCAGAGATTGCATAATACGGCTATGTATAGTCAGTTGTGCAGCTTACAGAAACATGGGAGTTTGTTCAGAGAGGGCTTGGTGCTGGGGAGGGAATGACACTGCCTTCAAAAACTCAAACTCACATTGATCATGAGACCTCGGGTAAAACAAGTTCAGTGAATAACCCAATTGTCTTTGTGTGCGTGTGTGTTTGTGAGTGCAGCTGAGTTGCAAGAAATAAAAGGAAGCTGTCAGACATCATGTAGGAGTAGCAGGTGTTACTGAATCCTAGGATAGGAAGATTCAGATTTTATTTCAGAACAACTATGCAGCAGCTTTGGGGAGGTTGGAAAATTGGTACATATACAAATATATGTATACACAGTATGTACATATACATAACCTTTACAAATAAAGTAACTGAGTAACTCTTGTCAAGTTATTGTACACAAATGCGACACAGCAGATTGTTTGTAGCTGGACATCAGGGTTGTGTGAGAAGATGTAATTCAAATGTTTTATTTGGTAGTTAGGGGGTGGGGGTGATTGATCTTTTTGGATAATTAGAGAAATGGGTATAGTGCAAAGATATTTATCTGATTAACCAAAATAGAAAGATAAAGAATTTTACTAATAAAAATCCAAGATGCTTCCTGATTAAAATGCCCTTTAACCTGACATCTATACATAAAATCCATTGCAACCAATTATGGCTTAATTACGAAATAGAATCCAGCTCTGTGTAAACTAATGACAGCATAAATCCAGTTGCTCTGTGAAGGCTTCAGATGTTTCTTTGAAAACATTTTTGAACAAAACACACCAGGGAGACCAAGGAACACAGCAGACAAGTCAGCGAGGCACTTGTGGAGAAGTCTGAAGCAATTAAGCTACAAAACAATATCCTACAATTTAAAGATCTCACAGGTCTGATGGTAACTCTGGAAGAGCTGCACAATTCACAGCTCGGGTGGAGCAAGCTGTGTACAGGATAACTTGAAGTTGGATATACAGTCATAAAATCGGGCCTTTATGTAAAAGAAATGCAAGAATAAAGTCATTCTTTGACAAATGCCATAGGAATTCCCATTTTTTTTACAAGTCCAGTAGAACATGTGCCATGTGAAAGGTGAAAGATGGTGACATGGACCCTCTTGCAAAGCACTATATATTTTTGGAATTTTTTTTAAAAAGTAGTACTTTTTAAAAGTAGACTTTTTTTCATATTCTTAATATGACTGCTGAAGATCCCATGCAGCGTTTTTCTTTTAAATAATCCAAACTTTATTTTTTTCTTAAGTGGTCTTGACCATATTTTTGCCCCTTTTTTTGTTTATTTCAGTGTCCGTTAAATATTTAAATTATGTTTTTCATTAGTTTTGTAAGCTATGTAACCCTGACTCCTGAAACATTTAGGTATGAAAAGGCTTATAAACTGGAGGATGATCCAGCAAAACACAACTTTAAATCAGACCTTTTGTTGCTGTTATCAGAACAGCAACAATAAAACAGTTTAATAGAGATAAAACTGTATTTTGGCACCAACAAAGTAATTCCCAAAGAGCCAATTGCTGAAAACTTTAATGTATCAACTGAAGAATGATGCATCTTTTAGATCCAATGTCAAGTATTATTTTTTCCTCCCCAAATCTTTACATTTCTGTCTTCTGAGATCCTGTGCATTTACTTCATTTCAGGCCTCTCACTTCATTATTTGTTTCCACTTGACTTATTCTTAAGGATACACAGCAACATTTATTATGGAAGAATAGCTATTTTTACCAGATTACTGACCCGCACAGCACCAAATTACAACATATAATTTGCATGTGTGTCCCGGTTATTGATCAGACATTTGAAAAATAAGACAAGTTGTGGAATTCATTTAATTAGAATTTTTAAAATACATTTTAATGGTAATGTCTTACCATCCCATGCCATACCTCAAAAACATGTCATAACTTTGAAAAAAAAAAGCACAAATATTTGTATTTTGTGCTGCAGGTACGGTTAAAACTCTAGTCTCATATGCAAACACACAAGACAAATTAAATATGCTTGGATCAGTTTGCCAAGAGAAAAAGAAATGTGCACATTTCGTGTTTGTTCAAGCTGTTGTTCCTCCTACAAGGGTGCAGGTTTCTGGGAAGTTCAGTTCAGTGCCACACTTGCATTTATTCACACACAACAAAAGGCTTGAAGTGTGAAAACAACACAGTTGCTTCTGTAAACTAAAATAAAGGGTTTTCTATTGTTATTCTTCGAAATGCTTGGTGCCATGGCTTTAGTTTCAAGGCTAAGCAAATCCAAACACAGATTCTCATGAGTGGTCAAAGAGAAAAAAATATTTCTTCTCTTTCTTCCTCTTGCTGGTTGAAAAATAATAGTATTTGTTTTTCTTAACTTTGTCTTCTGTCCTTCGGAGTTAATCTTCATATTTGTATTCTTTGTACAGAACTTTGTCTTGATAAAAAAGTATTCACGAACCCTAAATCTTTTCTTATTTTGTACATTACAGCCGAAAGCATGAACTTATGACACTTGGATTTCATGTGGCAACACAACACAAAGTGCAGCATAACTGTGAAGTGAGGGGAAAATGAAACATGAAGCTAAGCCCTTTTACAAATAATGAAAAGAAAAAGATGTGTTTAGTTTGAATGTACACCCCTGAATCAACCACCTATTGCTACAGTTACAGCTGCGAATGTTTTGGGGAAAGTCTTTATCAAATTGTTACATCTAAAAACTGAAAATTTTGTCCAGTCTTTGTGAATACCACAAGCTTTGGCAGACTGTATGCAGAGCGTTTGTGAACATGAAGTTTAAAATTTAGATCTGGACTTGAAATCGTTTTAACACATGGAAACACACTGATTAAACCATTTGATTGTAGGTCTGTGTGCATGTTTAGGATTGCAGTCCCATTAAAGAGTAAGCTTGTCTGTAGCAGGTTTTCTTCCAGTATTGTCACTGTTGTTCTACTGTCATCTGTAGAAATACACCACTCAGTCAGGAACAGCCAATCAAAGGTACAAAGAGCATCTCACAACTTTCCCCTCTCTGCTTGGTAACAGCTAGTTCCCCATACCAGAACCTGACATGAATGCTAAGGCTAGTTAGCATGGCCACCGATAACGGCATTGTTATTGGTGGTGCTGTTATATAAATAATTTGTAATTGTTGGAATTGTTGTCAGTTGCATACAAGACTACGACTGACAGCACTAAGACCTTCCTCTTGGCTTTGATTGGTCGGTTTTGACCGAGTGGTGTATATTTGCAAATGACACAGGGAGGGGGCAGAGGAGCTTGATTTCTAATATATATATATATAAAAAAAAAAAAAAAAAATTCCCTTCTCACCCTTCGGGGGGTGGTCTCTTTCATCCTCTGAGCTCGGGTCCTCTACCAGAGGCCTGGGAGCTTGAGTGTTCTGCGCAGTATCTTGGCTGTGCCTAGTACTGCACATT
>CAEGAF010053283.1:0-122988 GCA_903067075.1 Micropoecilia bifurca
ATAAATTCACATCTTACTACTCTTACCAATGTTCATGAGAGTTGCCCAATGTGGTGAGTTATATTAATGCTGTAAAGTGATGTTTAAGTGTGTGTCCTTCTGAATATTGCTATATTAAGTATTGACGTTGTCTTTGTCTTTTTTTTATGTTATTTACAGTTTAACTGGCATGTCCGCGTAAAGCACACGGCAATAAAACGGAACAGTTAAAAATATCAACGGCTACCTTATGTTCTTCGTAACACTAACACTCAATAAGCATATTAACCTTGCACATGTATGTAAAGAACATTTAGGTTCAAACGATTGGATAAATGTATATTCGTTGGTATGTCCTTTCTTGAGTGACACAATTTTCTGTTTTCACAATAATAAATAGCAATAAAAACTTTCAAGGCTTTAATATTGTTGCAACCAAAAGTTTGTTCTATCTTGCAGCAGGGAAAAAAAGCTGAATATATTTTCTCTGCTGGCCTCAAGCAACATCAGAGCAAAAGGTATCTAAAGAATTTAGCTGAGTTCAAATGAAGAAATTTCAGAATGCACCAATAACATCCAAGTCGTTCATCCAATATATTAGGACTACGGAGTTTTTAATCAAGCAACTTCACCATGGTTATGCAGACACCAAAAGGAATTTAATAAAAAAATGCTAAAAAGTTTATATCATTTGACGCTTTCCTTGCTTTGTTGTTGGATCCTTTAATAGATAATAAATGACCTATTATTATAGAAGCTCATATTTCTTAACTGCTCTTAAAAATGTGAAAAAAAAAAGATTAAGATCTTAAAATTTAATGAAAAAACTAGTCTGCCTAAACTTGTACATATTACGTGAAATTTCAAAAGCTGATAAATGGTAGCTGGAGCTACATCAAAAAAAGACTGGAGTGTGATTTCAGGGTGTGAATATGCTGTTATTTTTTTACACTCTAACAATGGTGCACATAAATTTAGAAGGTGCTGTAGATCTTTTAGTAACAGAATCTCTTTTGCCATATCTCTAGCAGAAGTGACAACTACTACTTTGTCTTTAGTTCCAACAGACACAACTCTTAAATTCTTAATCATGCTAATTAGGTTCAATTAGACAATGAGCATCTGAAAAATTCATGCAGCACTTAGCTTTGCCTTTCTTTTCCAACAGGGTGTAATTCAAAAGTCCTTAAGTGGAGAAGTACAAAGGGCTTTTTTTGGTCTGGACAACATCTGAATGCAAAAAGCGTCCTATTACAGGCAGTGGTCTTTCTGAAAGACACTCACAAGCGTTTTCAAAGGCAGAAGGCACAATGTGTGGTCTCCACAATGTCACGGTGGTTCGAGAGCGAGTGTTCAATATCATGTTGTCAGTGATATCCAAAGGAAAACACAAGATACAAAGTGGCAAACTGTCAGCACAAAAGGTGGGGTGACCATCTGAAAAAACTGGCCCACTTAAAGCTTCCTCGGTGATGTGCTGCACTCCCAGCACAGGCACAAAATGAATGGATCTGTTAATAGTGCTGCTCCCATATTGTAATACCATCTGTTCCATGACAGGCCGTTGAGAGCTTTGCCATCATTTTCACTGGCCAGAACGAATTTTCATGCACCCTTTTCTTTTCTTCCTTCTTTTCCTCTCTTTCTTTCCTTGCTTTCTTGCATTTTGTGAAACTAAGACACGTTTTCTAAGATTGAGTACCCGCATTTGCTAAAATACTCCACAAATGCGACTGAGATCAAATAGAAACTATATAAGTTCACTCACTGTCTCTAGGTCCCTGTACAGTGCGATTTAAAATTACTCATTCCTCCTTGAAGTTTTTTTTTGTAACATTTTGTCACAGTACAAAGACAAATAAAAGTTTAATTATTTTGTGCACACAAACTAGTAAATCACTGGGAAGTGGAAGGAAATTACACATGTAATATAAAATGTTTCACACAAATCTGACAATATTGGAATCCAGCTTCCTTTACTCAATCATATATTTTTAACAAGATGTAACTGGTCGAATATATTGACAATTTGGTGAAGCACATGGGTGTGAAACCCCAGCCCTCAGTGACCAGTGCCCTGCAAAATGTAGGTGTGATTGTGATTTAACACACCTAAATCAAATATTTAGATCATTAGGAGCTCTCTTCTGAACTTTATGACTTGCTGAGAAAGCAACTCAGGTGTGTTGGAACAGGGACACAGCTAACAGACGTGGGACTCCTGCCTTCAAACATCTAGAACTGGAGTTTGAAAGTATGAAGGGGGCAGCTTTCGAGATGTTCAGGAAAATAATCCGTTTTGGAAGCTGCAAAAGACTTGAGACTCGGAAGAAATCAATTCTCCAGCGGGAAAATTATCCTAAACATCTCATTATCCAGATGTGTAAATTTGGTAAAGTGACACCACAAAATGCTTGAAGCTGTAATCGACTCAGGGATGAATATAAATGCATGTTCCAGTCTAAGGACTTTAATTGTAAATCTTTGAGTAATTGTGCAAAATCTTCCTTCCACTTTACCATCATACACTGCTTTGTGCTGGTCTATCACATGCTGTCCATAAATGTGACTGAGTTCAAGTAGCAGCTATTCCTTTATGTGTCCAGTCTATGACTTTGCATGTCTATATTTGTCCTTAAGTTTAAATTGAGTTTTCTGTGGAAGTATCTTTAAAAGCTGTATTTTATTGACTGGGTTTTTAATGGCTCCTATAAGGCAAGACTAATGTAACCATCCTGCAATAGAACCTCATGGGGTTGTCCGTATATTATGAGTGCCTATGTTTGTTTGTATCTTAATAGGAACCACTCAGCGCTTATTATTGTCTCTGTAAAGGCAAGAGGTCAATTTTTCTTCATTCCTGTATTGAATTGAAAACAGCTCAAAAATAGATTCCTGCCACCCATCTTATAAATATAATTTGTTGGCAGGAAAGAAAAATATATTAGGCTTCTGTGCAGTATGAGATAAACAAAAAATGCTGGTATTACCTGGATACAATAGGCATTGATAGGTTGTCTGACCTCATTTTCAGGGGCTAAACTGGGACGGCTGGTTGGTTACAAAGACAGTTTAAAAAAAATCAGTTTTATTAATTATTCATAGTAGCTCCTAGCAACTCAATATGGGAATGGTTCATTTACTGAAATGTAGATTTTTTTAAATCATCTGTGGTTTAAACAGATTGCAACCTGTATAAAATTTCAGATGTGATTTAACAACATTTATATTTTGATTTGTTTAACAGGCTAATTATTCTAAATCAATTTATTTTATGTAGTTTCACTATAAAAATTAGGCTATTCTTAAAATTACTACAGTGGATTAAACCCATTTTAAAAATAATGGATATTCAAGCAATACCCTAAAGTTAACTAAACTTGAGACAATAATTATTCTTTTAAGAATCATTGGCATCTTGATTACTTATAGAGATTTTCTATGACCGATAAACCACATTTGGTGATAACCCTGCTAAATTTCACAGTGACTATTTTAGAAAAATACAATCTTTAACTTTAGTACATTTATCAATTGGTGGAAAACGGTACCAAATTAAGATATTTAGTTTAACAAATTATTGAGCTCCTATAATTCCTTGCGTAGATTTTGTAAACTTGTATTTCTTTACATTACATCACATTGTAATCTAAAATTTCAATATATACATTTAATAAGTATTTATTGGAATTGTGTGTGACAGATCAAACAAATCAATGTGTGTATTTGCCATAAAGTTTTTTAGCCAAATAGAAACAAACCTGAAGTTTATATTTGCAAACCAAAAGATGAATCAGTGCAAAGCTATGAAACTAGTGATTGGTCTGGGTATGGGTATGGTGATGAGCTCAATGGAAATATGACTCTTAAGGTCTGAGAAAACACATTTTTAAGTGACCATTACTGAATAAATATAATGAACACTCACCAAGATAAACACCGTGATGAGTTAAAAGAATGGTTAGGTTGTAAGACAGCACACCCAAATTGGAAGAGTTCAACAGAACTACAAACGTACCAAAATACGTCCATCCCCTTAAATTGTAGACCGAGCAAGTAGGACAAATCAATCAGAGAAGATGTTAAGAAGCCCAAGGTAACTGTGGAGAGGTTGCGCAGCTCCACAATGTAGGTGAGAGAATCTGTCAACTGGGCAGCTATTAGTCGTGCCGTCCACAAATCTCCCTTTTATGGAAACCTAGCGAGCCATTGTTGAGAGAAAGCCATAAGGTCCTACTTTCAGCCTGCTAAAAGTTTTGCACAGATGAGCTCAATTTAACCTCTTTGTCCGAAGAGCAAGTTGCTGTGGAAAAATAGGAGAATGTATGAAAGATGATGATGTCGGTGAATGTTGCAAACATGATATGACTTGCAATAAACAAACAATTAAAAGGTGTTAATATGTTTCTGGGTTCATAGCAAACACTCCAGATAATGAGTACTCTGTTCAGCTTCTTTAAAGAAATTAAAATTTTATATTTTTATCTCCACAAGGTTTCATTTAAAAAGTTCCTTTTGGTCAACATGTGCTGTTTTCGCATTAAAAACAACTTACTGACAGATTCTTAACGATTTGACTGCATTGTTACCTTATACGATATTTCCTGCTGAATTAAACAGTAATGGTCGCCTAATCTTACAGACATAGACGCGCTGTGACACTCCAGGCTCCAGGCTACATGGCATGAATTATGCATACAGTGATATTGTGAAAATGATACATTTGTGATCGGTTATACCGCCTGTATGTAGGGGGAAATTAACAGTGTAAGGCTGCTTTTCCTCCAGCAGCCACACATTCAACCATTTTGTCATCTTACTTAAAACACAAATACAATTTGTCCAAGTATTTTTTTTTAAGTTTCAAAATGCAGCATTTTAACAAAGTGTAAATATATGTGAAGGATTTTAAGGTGGACTTAGCTTCACTAAGGGGTGCCAATAAATTTAGAGAGCATGGCGCATCCTGTACAGGGTTTTTTTTCGTGGCTATTTCCACCATGGTCAGTGTAGAAGTATTGATTGCAGCAAAAAAGCATTTCTCTGCATGAGTGGTCTTACTAAAGTGAAAACAGCTGACAGCCAAACTCTTGTTAGAGCAGAAGTGTTGAGGGCAGCTGAACTGCATGGTAGACAGAATGCTGAAAACAGTCAGAAACTCTAACAGACCCACAGAGAGAACGTTGAAGTAGACTCTCCTTATTGCCATATTTTTCCAACACAAGTATATGCATGTTTAAGCCACAGAGCAATTATAAACACGGCATGAATTATGGAAGAACTACCAATACGACATGAAGCAGCTTATCAAAAGTCCGATTACCATTTGGGGGACAGTGTGTCATATCATTTGCTACTCCAACAAAACCAGTCCACAGGACAGTAATAAACTTTTTTTTTTCATTATTTAAAATGACTAGATGTGTTAATGGTAACATGATACAGTGACAAATAAACATGTGCTTAATTAAACAGATTTTTTTCCCCCCTCCTCTTCTCTTGTGCTTCTGCAGGGACGGCGGAGCAGTGGGGGGGTTGAATGATGCTCGACCCGGCCTGTAAGCGTTAATTGCACGGTCTCACTGAGTCTCCCTTGACATGAGGCGGAGTATTGCGAGCGGCGGCAATGGACCGTGTCATTTTAATGTCCAATTTCAGCTTGAGCCCAGACCTCCTGCCAACCAAATCAATTGCTTTTTTACTGCTGGGCATTTGTTGATGAGTTATATCATAAAGAAGAAGCAATAAGCCTTAATCAGGACCTCATTGTTCTCATCTTGGGAGAACCAAGACGTCTAGTGTGTAGCTCTATGATTTACTCTCATACCTTTTTTTTTCCAGCCTATACAGCTAATGAGATTACAGCCATTATTTTGTATATTAAACTACCACATACCAAGTAAGAAATGCATAATTTAGTGTAGAAACTACAGAACACAAATTGTTCTCAGAAGAGAAAAACTGATGTACCTTTGTGGAAAAAGCCGGTTTTACTTGTGTCTCCTCACTGGACAATAATAACTCTTACTGTTTCACAAATGGAAATGGTGATGCAACATGATCACAACACTGATGCCCGTCAGGCTACAAACACTGCAATAAGCAGTCTGACAGACACTGATATAAGTTATCTGATGAGACAAACTAGATACTCCAAAGCTGATTTCAAGCTGTGTGGAACTGCAGCTCATTCAGGGAGAAATAACCTCAGAACAAAGATCTCAGATGAGCCAAGTGCATTTTAATTAGATTGTTTGTTTTAATTAGAGTGATGGCTTTAAAATTGCTGTTTCACATAAACAGTGTGAGTCATAGAGAGCTTGCTGTGGGGTGGAGGAATGGGGTAAAATGATTAAACAGTTTGGCTAATCAACAGTTTCTTAGATTGCAATAATAACAGGACAATGAAAAAAGCACCGCAAAGAAATCAGGAGGAGCGTAGTGATGAGCATTCATGAACATTTACCCATTTTCTGTAAGTTCACTTGCCTTTTTCCAAACAAAGTACTCTGCATCGTGTTCATGAACGACAAGAAACTGAATCAGGATGTTTCCTAGCTGTGGTGCCATGCCAAGTATTTATACTCCTTGAAATGTTTCACATATCGTCACTTATCACAAACTTCACTGTATTGGTTTTAGGATTTCCTCAAAAAATAATGCACAATTGTGATATAAGGATACATAGTTTCCAACATTTTTACAAATACAAATGTTAAGCTTGTGATTTAGGTCAGAACTTTGACTGAGCCAATCTAGCATGAATGTGCTCCGATCTGAACTGTCCAATTGTATCTCTGGCTGTACGTTGAAGGTTGTTGTCCTGCTGGAAGGTGGATGTGAAATCTCTAACAGTTTTTTATTTTTCAAAACTAACCTGTATTTAGAGCATCCATTTTCACATCTGACCATGCAGACTATGCAATGGCATATTCTGTTCTGTGCCTTTTCCCAGGCACAAAACAGAAAAAGGAGGGGCAATGTAATATAAATCATATAGAGAACAATTCTAGGATTGTTCTTTTAGAATGAAGATCTACTTCAAACATGATTATTATACAAAGAAAAACAAAACAACAGCATCAATTAAATTAACTACAGGCTACATGCAGACTGGCTGCTTTAAGTCACCAGTCAACATTAAAGGAAACACCTAAGCCAAATGAGCCTCTGTAACATCGACCTTATGTTCTCTGCAGTTGCAAACAGGGAATATTCTATTTCTCCAAAGTGAGTTTGATGTACAGTCCTGGGGGTTTCCCCAGACTGGAGCTGAGAAACTGTTCTCAGGAATAAATTATGTCACAGCAAAGTAAAATCTGGACCCACTAAAAGGCTAAGCTCCCACCAGAGATTAAGTGAGACTTTTTCAGGTTTATATAAACAGATGTAATACATGATTTAGAAACTTCTTTATGTGGGTCTAGACTTGAGGAAAATAAAAACATTTCATCAAGTGAAATGTCAAGTTCTGCCTTTCTCAAGAATGTGCAACTTATGATGCTTTCCTTGTCGCATATAGTGCATGTGAATTGAAGGATATAGGATGAAAAGCTTAAAATATAGCAGTCACAACTTCACCATTTCGGTTTTGTCTCCCTGCTTTGTTTGGTCGATCATTTTAGGAAGGAAACTCTGAGGGTGCCCCTCTATTCAAAGATCCCATTTCTAGAGTCACTAGAAATGGTTCTGCACTGGTGCAGTCTATGCTCTGCATTGCATAACATGAGATCAAGTAGCAATAAAATTGAATTATTGTGGTGAGTGCAATTGTCTATGCTAAGATACTCCTACTCTCTCTGATGGATTGTTTTTGACCAGTAGCCATGTATTTCTTCTGATGACAAAACGACCACTGAGAGGAAGGGAAGGAGCACATTTTTATTCACTGATTATCTGTCTCATAGTATAGTGTCATGACATAGTGACAGTTTTAACAAATATGCTAAAAATAAAATATCACAAATATCTTTGTAAAAGTTACTGTAACTTTAAACAGGACAAGAAAGCAAAAACAGAAGAACCCAGAAGGGGGGCATCATTTTCAAGACACGATATTTCAGAATTGCATTTCGTTGATGGAATAACACTAAAGAGATCCTGAGGACGTACCACCTCCTTCTGCTCAACAATCAGAAGGCTATTAGTCGACTTTTGTAATGCTTATGCTTGCAGCAAACCCAGACACCCCCCAACTACACTTTCAATCTATCTCTCTGGGGCTCCTATTTATAAGCTTTAGCCCTAAAGATGTTGTGCGTATCTTTGCAAAGAACAAAATAAAAGAATTATACAGTCTCTTCAGAGCTGAATGTAGAGCTACAAAAAAAAAAATCATAAATATAGTATCTGGTTCAAGCATCGTGTAGAAAATTTTCCCTGTGTTTGTGTTTTCAATAAATAAATCATATGTCGTTTGACTGGGTGCACAAAAGTTATTATGTACCACAGTTTAGAAAATGTACATGCATAATTTAAACATACTACACATTTCCACCTGGGAAACAGATTTACACCTGCAACAGGAGCTAATTTGCAAATATTTGAATAGGTGTCCTTATGAGAACAAAATAAAAGCAGACACACAGAGGAGAGCAGATCATTATTTTTTACCCTGCTAGCCTGCTTGAAGCAAATAGAAACACAACGGCACACAAGAGGATCTATGCTGCTTTGCAAGTGTTGGAAATACTGTGCGCTAAGACTGAAAATTTGATGGAGGACAGGAACTAACCTTTGATGAAGCAGATGATGATGCCAGTGGTAAATCAAATGAAGAGCAGTGCAGCTTTCCCAGAAAGAAACGTTTGGAGGTGTGAAAGCAAAGGATGGGAGAGTTTGGGAGACTCTAGCCGAAAGATGCTGGAAGATGCAGAAAGATACTGACCGATGCTTGACCTGGCAGTTATTACTGCAGGTCTAAAATGTGACTTTATACATGGGGAACTTTAGCAGCTTTTAATGCTGGCAAAGGCTGTGACAAAAAAAGCAACTCCCTAACCTGGTCTGGTACAGAAGACGAATTGTCAGATGCAGACGCTCTGATGCAGAAACTGCAGCACAAAATCATGTGCAGCTTGCAACAAATACACCTGTTGCAACTATAGAAATGAGGAAAAGTGGGTGTGTGATGAGCACTAGATTTAAAGCTTCGGCTACACAAAGAGAGATTGATTAGATCAGCCTCAGAAGGTAGGAATTGGTCCTGTAACCAGGTGTTGCTGGTTTGAACCCCTGCTCTGCCCGTCTCAGTCATTGTGTCCTTGGGCAAGACACATTACCTGCCTCGATTGCTGGTAGTGGCCAATTCTATTGTGTCCTGCCAGCTGCGGCTACAGCTTTGCTCACCACCATCAGCATATGATTGGGTGACTGAATGTAGCGTGAAGGTCTTTGGAATCCTCTGGAATAGATGAAGCGACGTGCGAATGCACGTCATTTACCCTTCATGCAACCAAGTTGTTGCATGTTTTTGAAACTGCTTTGAGGTTACATTAGTTATGAATTGATGCCACTACTAACTAACCAAATAAGCTGAATTGAAATACCTCAACTTGTTTTTGGTTTTCAGCTGAATTGTTCAGGACATGTGTCAGAATTAGTGTAAAACATTTTACCCTCCGTTTCTCTGGTCAACGTCTCAGGTTTTCCCACTCTCTAGATTTTTAAATTGCACATTTTTCAGCACTCTTCTTGTAAAAGTTTTTTTTTTCTCAGAATGACCAGCACTAACCTAAGACATTCTTAAAGACTTACTATGATATGTTTACAGTTTCTTCTTTTAAAGATGGAAAAATTGTGTTCACATGAAGAACTATTTGTGAAAACTCTGCTTTAAAAAAGTTGCTCTTGTCAGGGCAAGTTGCTTTATTTCAAAGTTTTTCACATCTACATTTCCCAAAGATGATAAAGAAGAATATGGAAAAGGCTATTTGAGGTTGTATTAACTTCATATCCCAGTCATACTTTCATTGAAACTCCATCCATTCAGCTAAACATTTGGGTCACAAGTTGTTAAATATCATAAGAGCTCATCTTCAGAAAATATGTTTGCTTTCATTTTTTTATGTCTGGCAATGTTCCAGTCAAGAGGCCATAAAAATATGAGATATATAGTTCGCCTTTTTGCATTTGTACTCATTGGAGAAATGCCCAGCTGACTTTTACCCATGAAA
Source organism: Micropoecilia bifurca (assembly GCA_903067075.1). NCBI lineage: Eukaryota > Metazoa > Chordata > Actinopteri > Cyprinodontiformes > Poeciliidae > Micropoecilia > Micropoecilia bifurca. Next base: position 10,155 of record CAEGAF010053283.1, read on the forward strand.
GACCATGAGCTGTAAGAACCTATGAACAAGCTGTATTAGGAGGAAAGTAAGAGAGGTGGGACGGTTAATGGGTTTGACATCAGTTTTCACCTGGGAGTTGAAATTCAGCTGGACAGTCATCAACACACATTTTTTACTCTAAGCATCAGAAATGCATTATTCATGTCTGTCATTAGTTTATTAACCTTTTTCTATCCAACAGTGACAAAAATGGTGATAGGAGTAAAAATACTTACAGAAAATGGATGTTACTTAAACATTTTATGTTGAGAGAAAGATTTATCCTTTCAGGTAGGTGAAGAAAACCTCCCACACAGGATTTCTGTGCACTGTTTTTAAGTTTCTGATACTGTGTGTGTTTACAGACCGTGACTGTCTGAACTGCTCAGAGGCCTCTTAAGGACATTAAAGAGAGATAGAAGAGGGAGTGTTGGTTTCAGAAACACAAAGAAATGGGTCAGGTATTAAAAAAATAGGAGCTTTAAATCTCTATGATGAACAGAACAAGTCTGCTGGCAGCAAACTGCTCATCTGTTCTTGTGGTTTCACTGCAGTATAAAGGGATTTTAAAGGAAAAAAATGACTGAGAACAATTCCTGCTGTATTATCTTCTGTAGAATGAGAACATGGTATATTGCAACGCACAGAAGAGAAGCTCTTCATCATCAGTTACCCACACTGACAGGCCACAGAATTAATTTCACTCCTTGACGAAATGACACACCTCATTCTTTTCTCCCAACACAATTACTCTGGATATAATTCAATACATCCTGAAATTATTTAGAGCAACATATCCAGTGTCACTGTAGTTTCTTTTTTAATAAAATTAAGTTTGACTGTAAAATGAAAATGAGTTCCATATTAGGAAAACCTAATAGGGCAAGTGTGGCTGAGTCTGTGAATGTTATCAGAGTGATGCTCAACAGGATCCCCTCTAGTCTCATGATGTTAGACAATTTAGTGGAAATACGTCTGGTACATGAAGATAAAAGGGAGCAGAGACTTAACATCATTAAGTAAAAGCTAGTGGATGAGCTCAGTTGTCAGACAATGTTAGTGAGATGACAACAGGCCTTTGGGAATGCAGGTGACTGTCATCACACCTCAAATCAAATGGAGCTCATTGATGTGGAGCCAGACTTAATAAGCCATAAAGCAGTGAGGAAAAGAACACAATACCTGCTAATGAAGTATACCCTGAAAGGCAAATATTTATATAGCAAATTTATTTTTCCACCTGTGCTTGATTTTATTTTAGTAAAATAATGCATTTACATGCAAATAACTAACGACTTGATGCTGTGATAAGAACAAAAAAAAAGGTGACGCAAGAAATACAAAATTTTCAAAATTACAATACACAAAGAACAGATCTACAATCTTTGCGATATGCCTGTTGTTGAAGAAACAGTTCCAGTTCTTAAAGGCGGCGAGGTATTATGTAAAACCAACTTTTATATCATGTTATAATTACTGGAGCGCTGTCTTGATTCTTCATGCATGTTTTAGAAATCCTTGAATCTCCCATATGGCAGCCATTCAGGGGTGCCTAAGCAATTGCTCTCACCAAGAACTATTATGTTTTCCATAAAACGTCTCCAGCTGAGCTTCCAGCTCACAGAAATCCACAGGAACTGTGGATTTCTGTGAAAGTTCCTTCACATCAGACAATGCAAAAATTGTCATTGAAAGGGTGAAAAAAAAATGAAATTATGTCTAAATCTGGTGGAAACATGATTATGGTAGAAAAAATGGGCTAATAGATCCTGGCTTTCAGCAAAAAAGGAGAATAAGATGGAGCTCATCATCATTTGGAATTATCAACGGCTTTTGAGTTACAGTAACTATTCCTCATGAAAAAAAAACAAAATCAGATCAGCTATACAGCTTTGCCTATTTAATATATTTCTGTTTTGCTCTACATTGGACATTGTTAAAAAACCTGATATATTCTTCCTTTCAATCCTTTCAATTTAAACAGCAAGAACATTCTTATAAACATATGCAGTTTTTATGGAAATTATTTTTAGTAATTACATTCTAGCCTCACTATATACTCGTTTTCAGCCCATCAACAGACTAACATTTTACATTTGAATTAGGATTATCGATTCCTATGTTCCTGCAGACACATGCCGTCATATATCAGTGACAAAACGACGTTGTTGGATCAAGCACATAATTGAAAATCTCATCATATCACAATCTTTTCTTTTCATCTCTTAGCTCAGTCATACTGTATCTAACTTAATGAAACACAATAACTTAAGTCTCAAGTAATTTATTCCACTTTTCCTCCCATAAAGACTTGAAGTGCCTTGTCTCATTTTAAATATTTCTGCAGCTCCTTTATCATCATCAACGTGAAACAACTCGCTCCACAGTCTTTCAGTAAAAGCTCTGTGTCTCACCTGAGTCCATAATGTGAGGATTACGGTCCTTAGCTAAAGGAATAATAACAAACTAGATTTTTACATTTCGGTTATGTTAGGACCACAAACGTTATTATACCTTTTGGAGATTTTGTGATAGAACAACCATTATACAGGGTACTGTTGTAAAATGAAGGGAACACATTTAATAAATAAAACTTGTGTAAAAAGTGTGCTGGGCTTTACTCTAAGAGCCATAAACAAAGTCCAGTAGGTGTCGCCTTTAGACTTCACCTAATCAGTCAATAACATTCATTCAAGTGTAATGTCATTATGTTATAAGTTGAGGTAAATATTATGAACCTCAAGTACGGCTGGGTTTTGTTTTAGATTTATGTTTTGATAATTTACTTATTTCTTCATTTATGTGCATTAGGTTTGGGCATTGATGCCAATCATTTGTCTGTGTTCTTGTTTAGGTTTAATTTTTTTACTTTTCTTGTATTCTGTATTGAAGTTTATCCTGTAGATCAGTGTTGGCCTGCATTCAACATCATTATCCACCTTTTCCTTTGTGTATAAAGTCTCTGGTTATCATTGTTCATTACTGGTTCCTCCTGCTATTCTGGGCCAATCTCCATACCTTGTTTTCTTTTCTTAATAAGCTGTGTAAGTTTTCTGTTTGTTTATTAAACACTTATCATGCTTATCCCATGGCCTTGTCTGCATTTTGGTTGCATTCAACTGCAGAACACACAAATCTGCCCAAGAAAGTATGCTTATGCTTGTGGTTGTGTGACAATATGCAAAATAGTGATAAACTTTAAGAACTGTATATAACGGTCACGTTTTTTGTTATATTTTACAAAGACTATTTTAAATGCGTATTAATAGAAAGAAAATATTATCCTATAAATATAATCTGATGTTCTTTTGAAGGACTGCAGGGATTTAGACGATCAGATGTAGAAATCTATTGATGTTTTGGGTGAAATGACAAATGTAAAGACAGTTTTCTGCCTCTTTGCATAAAATGTCACTCTTGTGCTCATACAAGGCTGTTCAGGTTGTCTTCATTACGTTTGGTTTCATTTTCAGGGTGTGAAAGTGTCTTCTTACTACAGATAACCATATTCTGTGAGAGCATGTTATGGATATTGGCAAAGGATTTTCATCTAAATATCTGTGCTGTAAAGACACCATCTGTTCAATCCCAGCTGAAATAAAATAACATATTTATTTTGAGCCAAATTTCTGAAAACTGTATTTTCCCTTCTGTGTGTTTGTGTATTTGACACAAAATCATTCACAGCTGGAGAAGTTTTTATGATTTGAAAGGTTGAATTGAAACAAATCGATGCACTTTGTAGCTCAGCGATGAAACTGATAAAGGAGATGAAGTACCTCACAGCCAGAAGACATTTAATTCTTGATGAAAGTATCAAAGTACACTGCCACCTGCTCTTTCTGCGCAGCAAAAAAAAAAAAGAAAGAAAAAGCTAGCCAGGACTGTTTCTATTTTATTTGAGGTGAAAAGCACTTTTCAAATTATTAGATCATTTTAAATCCTGCTGTATTTTTTAATCACAGCATCCATGAACTGCTGCCAGAAGAAGCAGAGCAGACGTTTTTGGCAGTGATGAATTTCTGCCAAATTAATGCTGAAATCTACAATTTCACAAATTCAAAATGTATTGCTCTAAATTTAATATCTAGCGAGAGTCCATTTTTTTTAAAAAAAGGTTTGATTTAAATCAAAATACTAATTGTACGTATAATTAGTGTTGACAGTGGGGGCGCATTGTTCAAAAGGTATTATTATTCTCACCCATCAGAATCTGGAAGGTGCAGTCTTGGGAGAAACAGGTTAGACAGCTTAAAAGCTACTTACACTCTGAATTTCTTCAGTCACTTTGTTGTTTCCTGAATCTTGCAAAGCCTTTTCAATTGTATTGCACTGAGAATGGCATTCTGCACATTGTTCTAGTAAAGGTTCCTGGATCATAGTGAAAATGTAGAATTTTGCCGTCACTCTGATGTCATATTTTAATCTTTTAATCATATATATAAATAGCAAATAGCAACAGTTGTGTCTTAAATCTGTCGTCTAATAATGATAATTACTCACCACCAAATGTACTATTTTAGAGACACCAGACTTATGTTTTACAGAAACAAATATATTTTGTTTTTTATTTTATTTTCCACCATATACATTCTTCATTTGATCGCACCTTCTTTTTTTTTGTTTTATAAAATCAACTTTCACGTTTAATATCTTCTCAGAACGTGAATGTAAAAAGGCTGGTTGTTTCCGATTGGATAAAAAACAAGACAAAATGCCTGATGTGAACTGAAGATCTTTGTGAAAATCTTTAGCTTCTCTTAGAGAAATAGAGCTGAGAAATAAGACAACTCAGATTCAGCTGCACAAAAAAGTATGTTAAATATAAAAATAGATTATACAAGTCTTGCTGTTCCAGTTCACGTGTTAGCAATTTCCTGGATTCATACAGTCTCATGGATTCTCTCAATTAAATTTTCTGTGATAAAATATGAAGCTTCTCTTCAACTTCAAGTCCTCACTCACCGTGTGTTCTGTCTTTCTCTCAGAGTACTTGGCATAAAATGTATGTCCACATTATCTGTCACAATCTGCTTAATTACTGATTATACATTACTTGTGCTTGGATGTTCCTTTCCTGTCATTTGAAGCAGCATTCAGTTTCTAAGCACCACAAATCAGGAACAAACTTCCAGAAAACTGGAAAGCAGCCAAAAACACAGAGTTCCTTTAAATTAAGGCTAAAATCTGTTTACATGTTTGCTTGATGATGGCATTTGACAAAAGATAAACGTTTATTGCTGGTTTCGTAATTGGTTATTGCATGCCCATACGATGTAAAGCACTTTGAACTGAAATGTGTAATACGGATATACTTGACTTGTTCCTGCTCTATAGCCAGAAAGCATTCTATATTGTTACTGTGCTTAGTTTCTTCATTAAATTGAAATGATTTTGATTCATTTTTAACTAAATAAATCAAAGATATTTTACTTTTAACATGTACAGTGGATGAGAGCCATACATTTCTTCAGCCAAAAACCTCAGTCAATAAATATTCTGAACATCATTGCCCAGAATGTACACGTTATTTTCTTCAAAGAATAAAAATAATGAGAGCTTATAGCAGCGCACTCTTACTGCCCTCCATAGTGCAAATGTTACATACAGACATGCACATGATATGGAAAAGCAACTGCTAATATCTGCTTATTCATGCAGGTATTTTGACTTTGAAGTTCCTCTCTAATTGCCATTTCCTTTTGAAGTCATGGCAAATTAAATACTCAGCTTAGATTTCACTTGGACTCATTTCATTCCTGGAACAGTTGGTTGTTGTTATCTCCCAACCCCGTTCCCACCTGTTAGGAAAGTCCCTGAGGTCCAACTTCATCCGTCTTAGATTTTGTTGCCATACAATATGCTAATTGAGGGATGCAAATGTGGCGCCTGTGGATCATACAAATATGTGTGAGAGAAGGTGAGGTAAGGTAGAGAAGGATGGAGAGTAAAGAAGACGGATTATGGTGCAAAAGAAGTAGCTATAAAAGCTGGAATAAATGAGACACTGTGAACACGGTTAGTTTAAAGGACGTGAGTAATTTTCATTGTTTGCAGTTCAGCAAATGGCGAAAGTTTAGTTTTAGAGGATATAGGTGTTGTTCACATCAATACATGATTTTTTTTTTTTTTTATGAAATCATCTATTTATCATTAAGAAGAACCTCCCTGAAGTAGGAATTCCTACTGGGAAAAATCAAAGCTCACCAAACAATTCCCGATTTTAACATCCGATATGATTACATGGACTGCAGTGCCGGGTGTCGGTTTAATCTGGCCCGAGTTCTGCTCTCATACTGCAGCAGCTGTCTGAAAGTACCAATATCTCCTCCTACACAAATCATTACATGTATGAGAACAATTATTCAAATTCAGTAATAATATCATCTGGCAACTTCCAGTGACTTTAAAGACAGCCAAAAGCTACATTTCCTGATTTGGCAGCACATGTCGGCAAACTAGGAGCTGCCCATCTGTAATGCTGCCGACTGTTGATTTACTACTCAAAAGCCCAACTAATTAACTGCCTAACTTTAGCTCAACAGTCTCCTAGTACTACTGTGCCAAGAGCAGAATGGTGGCCACCTTGATTTTCAAAGTATGTTCTCCTTAGCTGAAATTAGCTGATTGATGAATCCTTGTCAAGAATATATGAAATGGACTGACATCAAGCAGAATAACTCAACACAGCATGTATTTAAGGTATTTATTTTTTAAATGAAGTCATTTAATCATATATGTTTGTTAATCATCGGTAACAATTCCTGTTTGAGACTCTTATTAAGAAGTAAGAGAGAAATTTGTTCTCGAGTTATTAGCATGTTGCGCTGACAAAATGTTGCCTAACTAAGAATAATTGCTGAGATGAACAACAATACTCGCCCATATAAGCGTTAAGTAAACTTCAACCATTTAAGTCATTTATGTGGAAACCAAAAAACAACACTAAAGACAGCATCTGTTAAAATCTGTTATCAGAGCTTCAAATTGGAGATGCACCAAAAGGCTGTTTCACTGTTGGTAATGAGTCTGAACTGCCTTTGGTCCTGTCTTGTTCAAAATGAAAAGATATAAAGTGGTTAAACAGTTTAATAACAAATACAATTTGATATTTCTAAAAAAAAAACAACAACAACAAAAAAAGAACACAATCCCTTTGACCCTTTATTAATCTTGAGTTGATTGGTTGTTTTTTTCTCCATCATGATCTTATCGAGGCAGGCATGAAAACAACAATCCATGGACTTCAGCTGTTCCACACTGATTAAACACAGTTTGTGATTTGCTTAACCTTTTCTGTTGTTAATGAAAAATATTTTAGTGCTTCCAAAAATAGTGTGATATGTATCGTCTTGTCTTCAGATGTGGATGCGTCATTACACCCAAAAGTCTGTTACACTTGGAATCTACTGCATCTCAAAAAACCAGAGTCCAATTTTCTGAGACACTGAATTTTGATCTGTAAACCACAATCATCAAAATGACAAGAAACAAAGGCTCTGAATATTTCCCTCTGTGTGATAATATCCTATACCAGTTTCACTCTCGGAAACATTATGTTTAATATTCATGTTAACATGTTTTAAATGTGCTAGTACATTAGTTCACTTCAGACTATTCTTCTAAAAACAATCTGATTAATTCAAAATTATTTGTATGAGAACAGAAATATATAAAAATGAAATGTTTTGAAAATGTGGCATGTTTAAAATGCAGCATCTGCCTTTGATAAAAAGCTTCCATAAATTAGTCTGTGTTCGCCTCCCACCACTTCAAGCAGGTCCCCAAAGAACTACAACGTCTGACTTTTGATTGACCTTTGCACCTTGATGGCCTGTGGCATACAGATTTAAATTTCTATTATTTAATTGCATGTGGAGATATAAAAGATCTGCTTTGGAATAGTCTTAAATCCCTTAAGAGCCTTTTGAGGACAACACGCTGACCTGATTACCAGCAGCTAAAAGCTTTTATTTGTCCTATTCCCTGTGAAAGAGCACTAAAGGACTCATCACTATGCCATATTCCTGAAGAAAGCAGAAGGATTTAATTCACAAACAGGGTTGCAACCAAGGTACATAGCTGACAGACCTGTCAGATCAGATGTTCGATCTGATCTTTATAGATCAGATCGAACATTTATGTCAGGACGCTGTGCAGTGATTATTGAGAATTGAGACCAAACATGTCCTATGAATAAAGCACAAAATTTGAATAAAATGTACACAAAATATAATTTTTTCAAATATCTGACTAAACTAACTAGCACAACAATGTATATTTTTCAGGTATTTGCGGAATATTTTTTTATTTTAAACATTGTGGTCGGTGGATGATGCCTGTAAAATCCTAAGTCCAGGAGCAGAACTGAACACATTATAATAGTTTAAAACAATTTTAAAAAGATTAAAATTATATATTATGGCAATTAAGTACAAGTAGTCATATAAATAATTATAAAAGTATCAATAAATTGAATTAAAAATCATTTTTATATATTTTCCAATTCCATTTAAATTTGTCCCCAGTTTTCATCAACACCGTCAGAAATGAAAAGAATGTAAAAATAATCAGGCATTATTGGGGGCACCAGAACTTCTGAGGACCCCATGACCACTTCCTGTTTCTTCCTTTGCTAAGAGGGCTAGTTAGCTCTGGTTAGCTTAAGTTATTCTTTAATTTTTTTCTTCTTTTTATTACGAAGTTTTTTGTCACAACCATGATGTGTCAACGCCATAACTAAGACTTTGCAAAACTTTGATAAAATTTTGTGAAATAAAAGCTTAATTTTGCTAAAGTGTAAATATTCCATGGACCTGATGAGCTACAATATGGCCTCCTTCAGATCAACATCATATAAATTGAGGTAGTTTGGCTTTTTGTCACCTCCGTCAGATGTTAACTCCATCAGAGTTTTTGTGACTCTTTCAGTGAAATTGTCAAATATCACTTAAATGTGCAGTTAATTCATTTTAATGTATTTTACATAAATTGCATTACTTCACATGTACCACGTTTTTCATTCTACTCACTTGTTTGTCACCACCTTCAGTTTTGTGTCAACTCCATCATGCAGTGTCAACTCTGTCAGATGGCCTTTTTATTGTTTTTTTGTTTTAAATAATATTTATTTTGTTTTTTGAGAAGCATTTGTCTGTAAAATGAGTAAAAATATCTTTAATAGGGTATTTTAAAAATAATTTTATATTTATTTTTGTCAGATGGTGATGACACGTTCTAGGTCTGGTCGATTAAAAATGTATTTTTTTTTTTAATTGCAACTGGGAGCCTGTACCTTAGCATCTTTACATTTCCAAAACATTATTTGTCATATTTGCATACATAAGGTTGAGAAATAACAAAAAAAATAATATGGGAAAATTAAAACCCATTTTGTCCCTATTCTCAAGAATCACTTTGTGGCAACACAAAGAAACTTTGAGGAGAATTAAAAATATTAAAGTCTCAGTTAAGAAGTTTCAAACCAGACAGATATTCATGTCTCATCCATACTCTGCTATATGTGCTTTCAGGATAAAGACAGTAACTGGTACTTTTTTTTTAACAAGACAGTTCACTATAATTACTATGATGAACTATAACATAAACTAATGAAGTAGCAATAACCATTACACAGTTCACACTCATAAAAGTGATTTCCACACTTGTGACACAGGGAGAGGGTGAAAGAAAGATCAGAGGAACTGATTATCTCTGGTGGACATTAAAATACAAATTAAATGGCTCCACTGTATATCTACCACTTACAGGCCTGACAGCGTTCCAAGTTGAAAGGGATCCTCAGCAATTATTTCATGGGGGAAATGGTTTGAAGGTTCGCATAGCAGAAAGTGACTAAAGGGACGTATTTCTTTTTTGGTTGCTCTGTTTAGGAAAACCTTCACCTGATATGTGGGCAGATTTTGCCATATGAAAAAAAAAGTTCTGACAAACCTAAGTACGCTACAAACACAAGGATGTTTCTGAATATGAACCAGCAGGTAACCTAATGTAAGAATATCAATGCTGCACATTATTGTGACCATTTTATGGACTGTGTTCTGAAGATGCAATACCTGAAAATGTGTAATTATAGTAATTTTATGAGACATTAGTCCTGTTTTTTATTTAGCGGATGTGCACCTCTTTGATATTCAACCAACCAGACATGTTTGTTCTGAGACAGGACAAGTAAAGCTTCGGAGCCCCTGTTTCAGCTGCCGAGCTGGTAAAAATGTGAAGTATATTTACACCTTCTCAGATCTCATATTCCACATTTAGAGATCATTTTTAAAAAATTACTTGACAGAAGTACATGCTTCAATAGGAATAGAAAGCAAACACACAACATCCCCACATTCTAAGTGTACCAGCTCTTTTCATCTGGACTTTTATTTACTTGAATAACTTTGTTGTTATTGCTATAAATCAACCAGACAGAATATAACATTATGATCACCTGGCTAATAGTGAGTTTGCCCTCCTGCTTCTACCAAACCAGGTCTGACCTGTCAGGACATAAGAGTCCAATAAAGCCATGCTGTCATTTCTGGTACCAGAATGTTAACAGGATGTCAACAAATGTGTTGTTGTGCAACCTGGACCATTTTTGCTTTGTGGCAGGGCATATTATCTTGCTGAAAGAGGCTTCATGTGTCACTTGGACGTACTATTTCCACAAAAAGCTCCACATGGTCTGTAGAAATGCCAACATGCAGGGAAAAAGTATTTGTTTCCATAAAAAATGGAACCTATTAAGCAAAAACAATAAATTCTTGTTAGTCCCATAAGTGGCATCACTCCAGAGGGAACGTGGTTGGTGGTTCATTTCCACTACGGTCTCAATCAAAAATGTTCTGTAATATTTAATACAAAAATTACAACTTCAATTATCAAAAGGATTCTATTCCGAAAGAGATCCATAACTTTTTAGGTCTCCTGAAATCAGTGAAATAAAAAAAAGCCTTTTTGATTCTCAAAAAGTCAATTATAAGTTCTGCATTTTTGCTTTGAGAATCTTAAGTATTACATGGAGTCCCTCTTAGGTTCAAGTAACTGACTCACAAATTTAGCATTACAATAACCATGTAGCTAGGCTCCCACAGATGGACATCTGATTGCTTCTTGTTTCCATATTACAAATGTCAGAATACCAGCTGGCAACTGGGCTTTTCTCTCCTCTCGTCTTCTCACCTTCAATTTTCCTCATGTGTCACATGTCTCCTCGTGCCTCGCTCCTCTCTTCCTGGCAGCTTACCTGGCACAGCTGTTGTTCATCTCCTCATTATTGTTCTGCATATCTTCTTCCTCTTCCTCTCATCTCCTCACAAGATTAACATACTCCCCAGTCGGCAAAACAAAAAGGTCTAAGTTCCAGAAAAATGTTTTGTCCTTTTGCTGTTGTGTTTTCTGGCTTTGACTTGTTTTTCCATGCATCAGATATGCAGCCTGACTGCCAACCTCCCTCATCTATCAAACTCACCTGCCAGTCAGACGTCGTCCTCTGCAATGTAAGCCATATGGAAAAGCTCCATGTCTTTGTGGAGGAACTCAAGACCAAGAGACATTCAGATCGTTTCCAGAGTTGCAGTGAAATTACTCATCTTTCCCTCAGTCATGGTAAAGTCTACACCCTGCATAGCATGACATGACACTAGACGAAAACAATGGGGAATTCAAACTGACTTCACTGACATGACCTTCCACAAATGCGCCAAATATATTCACATTTACACCCAAACTCTTCACCTAACCTAAATAAGTGTGACTTGAATCAAAATAATCTCCAAACTGTCCAGCAAAAACTGCAGTTGGAACAGCATATCTGTCAGGAAAAATGCAAACTGTCTGGAATGGTGAGTGAGATAAGTAAACTACAATCACAATAAACTTGAAGACCATTCATCCATCCATCCATTCATCCATCTTTTGCTTCTCTAAATAAACCATTGTCCATACAATAATTGACTATTATGTAATTATAGTTTTCTTTACAATAGAGCTCAACATTACGATGGATATGTGCATATTTGTGCATGGTTGGTTGTTCTGTGTCTCTGTGTTCCCCTGTAATGGACTGGCGACTTGTCCAGGGTGTGTCTCTCATGTCTCTCGTACAATAACTGCTGTAGATCTGCACCAGCAACCCCACAACTTGGAAAGGATAGGTGGGTATAAACAATTGTATGGATGGATGGATAATTGAATGTTATACAAACTAATTACTTAAAAACTGATTACCAAATATACCAAATATTCCTGAACAATTTAACAGTGTCTTGTGTTTATGTAAGATTTTTTTTAATTAAATAAAACATTTGTTTGTTTAAATCTACCAGTGTTTGTTTGGTGCTTTTAGAATTAAGAGTTTATTCAATCAGTAACCCACAATACAAAAATAGAGATAAATGATATAAAGCCCAGTTACTGTAGCGCATAGAAGATGCATTTGCCTGTTTACCAAAAATACTCAGTATACAACACAAGGTAAAAAAACAAAACAAAAAACAAACCATAAATTTAGCAGCATCAGTCAGTTAATTTGAAATAACTCTCCTGATAACGTTTTTAAGTCAATATCTCAATATGAAAGACCAAGACTGAACTGAACCTAAAGCAACAATGTCTGTGCACACAGGCTATTTTAGTCAAATCACTGGTGGATAGGAATGTGCAAATTATTGTTCATTATGCTTCCTGTAGCATGTGCTTTTCCTTGGCAGACTGTGCCCAATATGACACTTGAGCGCTGCCATATCCAAACCAAGACTGAAATACAGAGACATAGCAGGAAGGCTTTCCAAAGCTGCTATTCCCCTAATTGGCGAGACATGGCTGCGGCTGTGTCTGACAATAGAAAGCTGTGAGAGCAGAGGGTTTGTCAGTTGGGAGCACTGAAGTGAAAACAGGAGAAAATTTGAGAATAACTGTGCAGCGAGAGGTACATAAGGCACACGCATTGATCCCCCTCCATCTGGTTTAACTACTTCACAGTTCCCCATATTGGAATACCTCGACAGTTTATATGATGTGCTGTTTGGTGAAAGTAAGCGCTGTCAACACTGCTACAGATACCTAGACACCATTCCTTCCATTTTCTTTTTTTTTTTCAAATATTAACTTCAAAGTCATACTGGATTTCTATACATAAAATAAATATCTTCATTTCTAATACTGTGTGCATTGAACACATTTCCTTTGATTTTATCCGGTTGGAAAACCAGAACAGCCACCAGCTTTTCAGATGAGTGTGAGAGTTTAGCTTAAAATACTTCCTGTATTCATGTCCCATCCACAAGGAATAAATATATGCAAATTGTTTCTTATCCAATCTAATGCTGAGTTTATATTTATGCACACAGAATAGGATTTAAGTTTTCTCAGTAAATGTTTCAAAAGTGATTCTGTGAATACCACGTCCATCAAAGGATTGTCTCTTGTTAAAGGTCCTATTGTTCTCTCCTGAACTTTGGCTAACTTATTCAACTTCATTATAATGATGAATGAACAGTAATAGTGTGAACTGCACTTTATAAGGCCAGTTCAGACCCACCGAGATTTTAATATGAAAAAATGAGTAAATATTCTCATCTAAATCAAGTTAATATTACAGATTGAGTACGTTGACTTTGGCATTGAACTCTGCAGTATCTGGAGGGTAAACTTAAAAGTCTCGTAACCAGCTCAACTTCTAAATCTATCATCTACTGATTTCATCAAAATATTTTGTGCAGTGCTAATAAAGATACTTATAAGTCTTTTCCCTTAATATTATGATTGTTTTAAATTGAATTAAAATAATATAGAAACTGAAAATTCAATGTGTTGGCCTTATTTTAAAAAATAACAATAATTTACCAAATTGTCATTCTAATAGCTTTTTAAAAAGAAAAAGATAACTTTGATTTTTTTTTAGGTAATAATTTTCCTAATTTTAAGAAATGTAAAAGAAAGAAAATATTCAAATGACAATAAGATTTTTAAAAATCTGGTTTCAATTGTCTATTATCGACTTAAAAATGTATCTTTGAAGTGTGGAGTTTGGATTACACATTAGAATTGTAGCTTTACATTGAAGCTTTATGCGTTTGATTTAATAAATTAAATTAAGATGTTAGTATACAGCTTGTCATGTGTCTGAATCAGCACAGTCATAATTTTATCCGTGTGTGAGTGATGTTTAGAACCCTTCAGTGTGTTTTAATGGCAGACGACTTATGTTTTGCAGTGCTACATTTTATTTTAGTAGACTTAACTTCTCCATAGAATACTTAGTGCTGAACTCATCGTTTGATAAAGTGACCAAGATGAAAGCCAACAGATATGGTTTGCGATCCTAAAAGTTCAAAATAAGATTCTACTGTATGCCTTTCCAGACAAAGATAAAAATACACAGTTGCGAAAGCTGTTCATACCTGCTGAAAGCGACAGTGACCTAATCCTTATTTTGCACATTTGCCATTTCGGGGCAGCGGGCTGTTGGGACACGGGTGCCTACCCATGCTTCATATCGGCTGATCTAGCAGCTAGAGCGTGTTTGCAAAGCCTGCCCTGTGAGAATGATAAATTGAAGTGATACATGTGTGGTCTCACCTGTACGGCTCACGAGTCCCCCGGGTGAGTAACTCTGCTCTGTTTGTGAACTGAACCTATCCTCTCTCCTGGGGGGGAAAGGGGTGCTGGGCTCTGTGGGGCCTTCTGGGAAGACATTATCGCCCACCCACCTATCCCCATGGGCTGAAACTATCTATATCTCAGCTAGAAGGACCTTAGTGTCGTTTGTTACTGCTGGCATGTTGCTGCATGTCGTTCTGCAGGTGTGGTTACTTCTTTATTGTAGTTATTGCTAATTTAAATGTGGGGAGTTTCTAAAAATTACCTCATTAATTTTCCACACTGGCTTTGCTAATATAATTCATTTGTTTATTTACGGTGCAACATAATATATTGTGCTAAATTTCCTGGCTTACACAGACGGGTTGTTGCGATTGCTGAGTATGTGGGACATTTCTGCTAGCGGAAGTCATTTTATTTAACAATCTATTTAATAAATGTATTACCTCAATATTTCATATCCCATCTGAACTATTCAACTGCTTTGCCTATTTCATGCAATTAGAGATGCATTAATCAAGGTAATTAAAAATAACACTGTAAACCAAATCTGTTTGCTGCAGGTGATGCATTACAGAAGTTGATGCACAATTGCACATGTTTCAGTTTCTTTTTTGGAAGCATGTGAAAATGCATACAAACAAAGATAATATAACTAGAAAATATACCTCAAAACTTGTAATAGGGGAGTAAGAGGAAGCATCAAGTAGGAAAGAAATTATTTTTTGATAGGGTCTGTTGGAATGATGAAGAACTAAAGTACAAATTAAAAATACTACAATGAGTCACTAAACAAACATCAACATTGCATCTAAAGCAGTGGTTATTAACCCTTTGCTCCCTGGAACAAGTGCTATTGCATGGGACTCTGAGGAATCCATGACTTGTTGAACAAGTTGGGCCAACATGTTGTAATTATTCTTTAATGTAAAGAATATTGTCTGTCTTACATAAAAATGGCTACTTGTATAATAATTATAAAATAATTATTTCAAATCTTTATTATATTGTAATTATATTTTTTGTCTACAATGGCCACCATGTTTTCAGGATAGAGGAGGATGAAGGCAGCTCAGAATGTCTGGACTGAGGCAAATTTCCTCAAAGTAACACATCATTCTAATATATTCAAGGAAATGTTTAGATTTTTATGGTGCTGTAAACAGGCTAAGTCAAAAACTGGAGCTCTTTGTGGCAGATGTTCTCCTTTCCAGTTAGCATTTTCAAGCAACAACAATGCAAACACCAGCTTTTTCTGCCAAATCGGTCCTCTTCATACTTTTGGTTCTCCTCATTTTAATTTCCTTTGACCTGGCGATTTCTGCATTGCTTTCTATTTCAACAAGCTTTGTTTCAAACTGAAGGGCTGATTGTTACTCATTGCACTTCTGGCTTGAAGGAGGCAGCACTTTAGCACCTAGAATACATCATCTACACAGGATGCAATGCAGCGTGAACGACATAGCGACATCCATTCAACAATAGTTACATTTATGAAAATTAAACAGCCTACAGTATTGTTACTAGATTGTTTTTTTTTACATCTGAAATAAATGTTTCTCAAATAAAATCTATTGTTAAAAGTAATTATGGATTCCTTTAAGCAAGGCATGTTTCAATCACACATTATTGCTCCAGTCACTTGGTTGGTGGCTACATACATATTTCAAAAACTGCTTTTCATTTGATATTCGGGGCAACAGTTTCAAAACCACTCCGAAATGTACAGGAACTTTTACCGTTTTATTCTAAACACAAAGAATAGGCTAAAATATCTGCAAACTAGAATGACATGACAGTTGCATCAAATTTAGAGGCTGTTTGTCATCGATCCATATGACATGGGATCTTTCCTCAAGCTTCTCACTTAATACAAAATTACTTTATTTTCATTTATTTTAAAAGTCAGTATTTTAACCGTTTAACAACAAAAGCTTGTTCAACCTCATTGTATTTTAATGCCCATGTAAAAATCAAAACAAAACATATTTTGAATAAACTTTAAAGACACCCCAAGCATCACAGTGTGAGAACCATTGACATACAACATTCCTTGTGTTTGCTTAACAAACACAATTGATGTTTATTGTCGCCATTACAGGTCTTTAAGCATTTCAATTTTGCTAAACTGCCCCCAACAGCAGCACACAGGCCACAATTAATCCTTTTAAACCACTCATCACCACGTGGAAACAAAGGGATTCCTGCCCATCTGCAGAGATTTAAAATCAGAGCTTTGTGATTGAAGCCAATTGTTTCACTGTCATCACATTCTTACCTCAGTACAGAGCTAAGCCCCTATTACAACGCATTTGGAGATGTTTGTTTACAAAGCGATTAGCCTCTCAATCATATGACAGTCTGCGAGCTTGAATGTCATTGAACGTAGCCCACAACACTTTACCCAGGAGGTTGAGAGATATTGTAATATGCCGACCCTCTTTGAGCAGGGTTGAGATTTA
Source organism: Micropoecilia bifurca (assembly GCA_903067075.1). Lineage (NCBI taxonomy): Eukaryota > Metazoa > Chordata > Actinopteri > Cyprinodontiformes > Poeciliidae > Micropoecilia > Micropoecilia bifurca. The sequence continues at coordinate 27,230 of CAEGAF010053283.1, forward strand.
TTATTGTTTTATTAGAGTGGCTACTGGAATGTAGCATAACAGCCTGCAGCAGATGGGTGATGTACATACCAAAGACTCATTTTGTTGTCTATAGCCGCTGAGCTAACACATTTATGATTAAAATGAATAAATCACTCATTGTACTAGTTTTAATAATATTTTGGAATTTGAAATGAACAAGGATCAATTTTATACAATGGCACAATATTCTCAGTCTAAAGCTTTAAAAGAAGTTATTCACTGAAAGACATGATATTCTAAATCTAGTTAAATGTAAGAAAGGTTAAAACAGGCATATGTATGATGATGTCAGTTTTCCTTCTTTGCTGCTATATAAGAAGGCATTGACCAGTGTGACCTCGTCTGTGGTGTGTGTGGAGATAAAGCAAAGTCAACATCAGGAACGAACAAAATGTGTGCTTTGAGAAATGTCTTTTAATGGAACAAGTTTCACGGCTGTTGTTTGGGAGGGTTCCTCCTGTGGAGTCCAGAGGGCAGAGCTCAACTCCTCCCATTGTATCAGTATTAATCGAGGTCTTGCTCAGTGGCCAAGTGTCCATTACAAGGGACTCAAATCCCTTATGGCTAAGATGAAGACAAATAGCCTGCGTAGACAGGTTCTCTATAATACAACCAAACGTAACTGATTTTATGTGGATTTTGCTGATAAACGCTTTTAAATAGTCAAAGGTGAGAGAAGAGGGGAGATTGCCTCTGCCTGAATTAAAACTTTATATTTAAGCTATTATCTTCAGATCATTTTAAAGTGCTTACTCTGTCAAAGGGAATTCAAATTACTTCAGGAGGGAATTTGCAGCATTCACACATATTTGATGAATAATACTTCAGAGACGTGTTCCAAACATTTATTTGCACTATATGAGTGGAAATAAACTATTTGCACTCATATTTTGCACTAACTATTTCCATGACATCGAGTGTCATGGAAATAGCGGAGCAGTATTCAAAAAATAGAGGTTTTTGCTTTTATTGATCTGTACAACACTTTGAGATGCTTTTAGTATGAAGGGTGCTTTGTAAATAAAATTGATTGATTGATGATGGGCTGAGAATGATAATTATTTTTTGCCGTTTATTATGACAGGGCTCAATGAAGTGATTGGAAACAAATTTATGGAATAACAGTTCTTATCTAGCAATCAACCACTGCCTTTTCCAGGTAGTGCTACTACATGTCAACATATCTACTTGTCCTTTTTCTAAGTAATGCTTGTTTCAAGGATAACATGATGGATTGTTTATATCCAAAGCATATTCATAACATCCTTGTCTTAGTCACATGCATTTGCACATCTTAGAGCTATATTCCAAATCAGCAGTGAAAGCAGAGTGGTTCTGGTTCTGCATCATTAGAATGGACAAATATTGATTGGTTTGTCTGTATTCAAACAATTCTTTAATGTTCACAAAATACTGGCATGTTTTGGAATATTTTTAACAAAACAAATAAAAAAAAAACAACCTTTGAGGATAGGAATGAGGGAAAAAAATCCATTCATCTCACCATGTAGGTTTTGTCATCTAACAACACAATTTTCAATAACTGGTAATGTTAAGCATTTTACAATTGGCTCACATTTTAAATTGTCCAAACTCATCAGACTTTCTGATTTGTTTGGTTATCTAATTTGTTCCAGTTCATTCAACTATGTCTTATGGTGGAAGGAAAAAAACTAGGAGAAGAATGTTATGCAACACGATTACACAAGATCATAAGTTAAGCTCCTTTGGTGATGACCATTTTTTCTTTCAGCCCTTGTCTAGAATAGATTGTTTGTGAAGAAGGGCCTGATGGGTAGCAAGTGTTAAACTATGCAGCTTGAATGCCTAAAGAGAACACGGATGGTCCATTACACCCTCTGTCACATTCTCTCTCATAAATCAAACTGATACTGAGGCTTCCATGGCTATGAGACATGTAGGATTATGCACTCTTCTAAGATGGACAAATAGAGCAGACAGATCTGTTATACTTGGTTATCAGGGGGCTTGGGTCCCATCAAAACATTGCTTCTTCCACTTACAAACTCTGCGAGATGGCTGTTAGTTACCACTTTCATCTTGAGAAGACTTTTTTGAGTTCAAATACCCCAGCTGCATACAAAATGACTTCCATCTACAGTTCAATAATAAAGCCCTGTGCATAATATGGGATGCAGCAAAGTATAGAAATAATCTATACAGTTGAGCTGATTAATTCTTATGTCAGATTTTGTAAAGAAGCTTCATTGCCTGATGAAATATTTGAGCAGTCAATTTCTTCATAATTTAGAAAATCAGAAAATCAAAAGTTCTTTAATATTTCCTAAATAAATCATTTCAAGTAAAATTATTTTTAAACATCTCAAAAACAAGAGTCAAACTAAAGGATAGAAGACTGGAAATTAACTAAATTTAGAAGAAAGAAAGTTGTGAATTATGACTTTGAGTTTCTGTTTTAGATTTGTAGTCACAATGGCAGTGAAGTGAACAATGTTATTCATTTCATGCTGGCTACGCTTCCAAATATTGAATTAACATTAACAGCCGCCTGTTTAGCTCAGCACTTCTCTCTTAGCAGTGGAGGGTTGTTTACATTGCAGCTAATTTGCACCAAGCTCTATTGTGTCAAACTGGTACATTATGCATCACAGCCAAACTTTAACAGCTAGAAAAGTTTAAAACTTCAACAGACTCCACACATCCAGAAAGTAATTATTTCTCAAAAGCCAAGTTTCCAGATGATCTGACAACAAGAGGCTGGTTTTTACCAGGCTGGTGAAGCTATACCTCAGTATTGGTTTCATTTGCACAATCCCTTCAAAGAAAGAACTATGGCGTGAACTGGTTTTATCCAGATCAAACAAGTATCTTACAAAAATGTAAAAGGAAGAGTCCTAGTGAAAAATATATGTAACATGTCATTAATGTCATAACTGGTCCAGTTTAGAATAAGTTAAATTCACGAGTCACTCTTTTAAAGTCACTGTTTTGGATTAACCAAAGAACTTACAAGTTAAAGTACAATTTACATGCTTCAAAAATAGCTACTAACATATCACCAGGATGTACAGTAGCTTGATGAAAGCTGTAATAATTTCTAGAAAACTCTGATATGAGCATTCCATGTAAACAGCTTTCACTGTTGTCTTGCAAATGTGTTATTATGAAGCCGACAGGTGCAAATGCGCAGCAACAGAGAAAACATGCAAACAAAAAAAGACACACGCACAAATGAAATGCAGCAAACAAACAAAAGAAAAGATGCAAACAAAATGTGCTGGAAACCGGAAGTGCTCCAAAAGTGGTGTATTACACTTAAAATTGCACAAAAGGATTTTTTACAATGTTTTTAGGTGAGAATGTAGATATATAGATCTGAAATATGTGCTTGGTTCATCAAAAATCACTCAATTACAATATTGCTCCGACGTTTTTAGAGATGCATTAAAAACCAGCTCTCCTCGCCAGCTGTCAGCTGGCCGGGCGCTCCAGGTTCGGCACACCGAGTGAGAACCCATGTCTACCGGCAAATTGTTTTAAAAACTCCTGACAGTTTCCCCCTATGAGTGGAGGTGAAACACAAATATTAAGCCAGGTAATAGCTGTTAAATTTTTTAGTTCACTAAAGTATTTAATTTATTCCTGAGCAAATGGGTTTGACTGATTAAAGCTAAGCCTTGCTGCATTTCATTTGTTAGCTTCTCTTTTTTTGTTTGCTGCATTTTATTTGCTTTTTGTATGCGTCTATTTTCATGTTTGCTGGATTTCATTTGTCCGCGTGTCTTTTTTTTGTTCGCATGTTTTCTCTGTTGCAGCGCATTTGCACCGGTCGGCCACCGTATGTTATAATGATTTATCTACAAAACCAGGAGCTTGTGACAGTGAACACATTGAACAACAACATGTGCATATGTTCACAACATTAATCTTGCTTGCAACATAATTTGGAACCATATGCTGTGACATATACTCCAGCTTTCAGTTTCAAGTAAAGGCTTGGCACTAATCTTTAAATTAAATTTCCCGTTGCATCAAACCACATTTTTATAAGAGTAATGAGAAGACTCTTCATAAAACATTTTGTCAAGAACCTCTGACCTCCGTGCCTTTGCCCAGACGATTGAACACAAATGGCTAGTGGCAACACTGCCTAAGCTGTGTGGAGTACACTGAATGATAAATGTGCTCTTGTCCCTCAGGCTTAAAAGAAAGTCAGTGTGTGTGAGAGCTGTTAGATAGTTTCAAAAAACTCTAACTTATCGAAGCGATGGACCCAACGTGACATCCAGAACTAGAAAAGGATGTGAGAAACACCACTGTCTCTTTTGCTTTGATCTGCTGGGTTTTGAGAGTAGACATGTTGGCCTGCCGGTTAGACTAGTACGCCATCACAGCGGAATAAAAAGAAAGACCCTACAAAGAGGCAATATATGTCTGCATGCTCCCCTTGCATAAATTATTCTGACAGCAAATTCTTCAAAAGATTGATGAAGTGATTCAGTGCTTGTCTTTTTAGTGGTTGAAAGAACAGGTGCAATTTCAAATGGAGACAAAACCCCTCAAAAGTTCTCTCTGCTGCAGGGAACATCTTTCTTTTCTCTTTTCTTTGTCAGCCATGAGATGAAAGGAAAACAGTGGGGTTTCTATCCAGACTCAGCACGCCACCAGGAGCTAACCAGGCCATCCCTCCAAAGCTCATGTCACCAAAGAGATTAATTGGCCTGGGTCTCTTCAGAGTATTACTGATTGGCTCCCAAGAATGCCGAGGCTTTTATCTCATTGGCTCAGGCACTGCCTTGGGTTGAATGAAAGACTGAGACCTTTCAGTAGCCTCAAAGTCCAAGTTAATATCTGACAGTGCTTCCCCTGGTCCACTTTGTCCCATCCCTTCAAGTGTTGTCTCCAGCTTGTCAATGTCTGTCAGGGGGGAAGTGTTATAGTCTTAATTGAGTCTTTGCATTTGCCACGCAAACTGTTCAAGCACTATTCAGTTGGCGGAAATGGCTTATTTTATGTGCAGGTAAGTGGAGCATTGTGGTCTCAGTGTGGTTATTTTGGGCTTGTGAAGTGTTAGTCGCTAATATTAACAGACGGCTGTACAGAGTGTAGAAAGCTCCTAGTGTGAATGTGAAGCTGAGGTCAGTACAGGAACAGCAGGCGTGTCTGTTATGTGGCTAATTATGAGCACAGAGTCTATCAAGTTTGAGTCGTGCACTTGAGTTTAGCCTGAAAGCAAATATTGGAGATTTGTTTATATATTATTAATGCTGCTAAAACAGCAGCTGGTAAAATCCACTGAAAAAAAAGCCTGACTTCTTATAAATTTGGACATCGCGACAAATATGCATTTAGATGACTGATTTGCAATTATCTCGTTAACACAAAGTATACAAAACCTAGTACTGTGGTACTAGGTAGTACTGTGAAAATCAATTAGATTTTGATCTTTCCAAATCAAAATTAAGTCAGCCATGAGTTGATCACAACCTTTTCATACATCTTGTGTTTCTTTGCAAAAACAATATACAATTTTAGCTTTTTATTTATTTTTTTTATTTTACCAAACTTCAGTTTATGGATTATCGGGATCGTATGTATAAGATGAGCACTAAAGTACAAAACTGAGTTTTCAAAATCCTTCTGCAACTAAAATAAAGTGAAGAATCTTTCACTGTAGACCCCTTTTCTCAATACCACAATGAAATTTAGTGCAACCAGCAGCTCATCTTAATCATAAGCAGAACACCTGTGTGTAATTTAATCTGCGTATGAATGCAACTTTTTTGTGAAGGTCTTAGAGCTTTGTTAGAGACCACTAAAGCTGGATAAGGTCTAAGGTCATTTACATGAGGCTATTCCAAATGTGAGCATGCTTTTTATGGACTTGTCATCTGCTTTCAACACAATTATGCACAACTTTATGTCGGGTTATCACATAAAATCCCAACACTGAAGCACTAAACTGTAATCACACATCCTGTTCTGTAATAAACACATCCGACATATGAAAAAAAAACTGCTGACAATCAAAATGATGTCATTGCTTACTTGTGCCTGGTTGTCGGCAAATTCCATGCAGATGTGCGGCACCTACAAGAATCCATTGCACAGAAATTTTGTCCTAATATGTTTTTTTAAGTTTAGAAAAGGAAGGAACTATTAAGAAGTCATTGGCTTTAGGCTGTTTAGCTGGTGACGTAATTGTACGGGGACAGTGACTCACCACTGAGCACTTACACAGAGCCGATAGGCCCAGGACTCCAGCCATGCATGCAAAACTGCTGTCAAAGTCATGACTGTAGGAGGCAAGAAAATAACATTGACATTAGCAACAAGCACTTTAACGGTTACTGCATGAGGAATGTAGCTTAGCCTGCGCACTTGCAATTACATCACCCTCTACATTTGTAAGCACTTCTGGTAAAGTTTGTTTTACTCCACACACAAAACACCATAAGGTTCATGTAATCTGACCAAAACACATTTGCAGTGCCCACTAAGTGGCTTGTGGCAAACTGAAAACAGGCACTTCAATAGCTTTCTTCCCTCCACTCTTGCATAAAGGTCATATTTGAGGAGTTAGAAGCTGCCACCTCGATATATCATTGTACCAGAATTATGGATTTCTGCAGCTCCTCCAGTGACCATGGCCGTGTTGCCTGCTTTTCTCTATTAATCCTGCTTTTACTCAGCCTGTCAATTTATTTATAAACTTAAGGTGGGTGAGTGTTGACACTGAGTGTTGACCTTTTTCAGCGAAAATGGGGATGTGGAAAGTATCAGCCGATAATTGCAGCACAAGTGATTTTTATAGTTAACTGTGTCCTTCTTAAACTTTAGAAGATGAAATGTATTTCCCATATTTTAGATGGGAATACATGAAATGCATTTCACACATTTTAGATGGGAATACATGTCTCTGCCTGATTTCAAGCACTAGCAAATATCAAAACAACCTGTCAGCAGGTTGATTGGATGTAAGACTGTGAAAATGTATTTGATCTCATTTCAGTGCTACAGTTTAGGCAACTGACACAAAGAAAAACTAAAGCTATTAATTTTTTATGGCTCAAAGTACAGTCCAGTGGTAATTTATAATTATGCATTTGTAATAGATTTTTTTTGTTTGTTTTATATGTAACTTTTACCACTTCATATAAACACGTTATACTCTGAAATATGCTGCATCTGACAGAAACCAATCTATTTTTAATTAAAGTAACTCTACAACACATCTGCCAGGAGGAGGCCACAGAAAATAGATGCGAAACATACAAGGTATAACTGACCCCCTAAGTCAAAACGGGTCAGAGAATATGAATAGATATGGTGGGTATTGGTTATGATTGAGGTAAAAGCAACTGCGACCCAAAACAACATGAAAGTCAACTTAAAGTAGGTGATACTCCACTAGGTGACCATGGAAAGGTTTTAACAGAAAGACATGTCATTAAATATGCTACAATTTAAATACAGGATGAGCCATAATGGCCATAACACCTACACAAAAAACATGCACTTGCTATTATGCGAGATGATTAGGCTGCATCAGAAGCAAAACCAGAGGAAGCATTCATTTGTCTGTTTTAAAGAAAAGCATGGCCGACACCGAGGGTCAACAGAGTGAAGCATTGATGTTTGGTACAAGCCCTGTCTGCTAATGTTGACGCTCACCTGAAATTGTCCACTCAGCAGGTGAAGGTTGGGGTCAGTCACATCATCAGTTGTTGCTTGTCTTTCAGTTCTTTTCACACTCACTCACAATTTCAATTAAGTCAAGGTGCAAAAAGCTTTGGAAAAAAGAAAAAAGAAAAAAAAACTGTTTTGAATGACCTGAAAGGAAGAAAATGTATTTTTGTATTTTTCAGAGTGCCTTGTCTCAAAATGAATAAGATGCATTAGCAGAACCCGTCACAAACCCTCCAGTGTGGAGGCCAAATAGAAGCACGGGTCAATACTTTACATACTGATGTCAGAGGCAGAAATTTAGGTTCTTGCTTATTTAGTAGCCATTTAATACTTTTTGATATATTTTAAAATGTAATTTAGGCCCTTCCAGTCATTTATTCAAATGTAATTTTTAAAACAGGTCATTTTTTACACCTCTTATTAGTTTGTTATTGTATTGCTTGTCATTGTATTTTATTTTCATGTTCTGTCCTAATGACGGATTTTTCAAGTGGAACACAAATTGACTCTTCATAAGTAGGTCTGTGATTGATTTTCTTTACTGACATTCAAACGGTTAAATCCAGGACCAAAAATATCACTTCTTATTAATTTTAACACACAATATCTGTATGATTTTGCTACATTTGCTGTAAAAAAAAACAGATGGAAAATGGTTTAAATGTTGAATAATGTACATTTTTACAGTGTGATAAGGTCCACAAATAATCAAGCCAATTATCTTTCTTCTGAAAGCAATAGTTGCACTGTATTTTATCTAGGGATATCAGAGTAAAGGGGGCTGAAAAAAATATTTTCTTTCCAGTTCCCAGTCACTCACTACTCTATTTTGTTTTCTTGTTTTTTTTTTAATTCAAAACGCCAAAGAAATACAATAAAATGTATGGCTCTTAATGTAGCAAAATTTGGAACAGGGGCTTTAGATGAGTAACATGGCATATTGTTAAAATGTCTTCTATTAACAGAGTAAAAAAATGACTATATGTGCACTTTACTGGTTAGTACATATATTTGATCCTCCTGAAATGGCCTTGGATAACAGAAGTGAGTGCATTGTGAATAAGAAAAAAGCATTTTTTCCCAAGATCATTACTGTTCTTTTTCTGCAGCAATAAACACAAAAGAATTGAAGCCTCTTTGGAAAAAGACCAACTTACCTTTTGTCGCTCCTTGTCATTCATTTCAAGTGCTGTGGGTTGAAGCATCCTTTTAGTTTAGGTAAGGTTATCATGAATGGAAGGAGTCCTGGGAGGCATTATTGATCCAGCCCACAATTTCATACAAAGCCCCATATTCACAATAAAAATGATTGCAGGAGTACTGTCACTTCCTCTCATTTGGGTTTTAACACAGACCTCTCTGGAGGACCTGCTCAATGACTTTACTGATTACTTATTCAGTCCCCCCTTAGGCCATATCATAAATGTCATCATATGCAAAAAGGGATTTGTGAAAACTCTGTGGTATAAATTGAGTTGAAATGGCTGGAAACTCAGTCTTTCATCACTAGAAATGACCTCAGCACCTCACATAGTGGTAGCTTACATATACCCTCAAGATTATGTTTTATGCAGTCAGTGGCGAATTACAAGGAAAAAGTTTCAATAACATAATAAAAACAGGATGAGTTGTGTTTAATATAAAATAAGCTTTGAAAATATAATGCCTTATATACTTAGTGATTATTTGCTAAATATGTAATACCAACAAAATTATTGTTTATCCAACACATTTACCAACTAAGATTTTCTACTTAAAGTTTTCTAGATGAAGACAAAAACTTCTTAAAAAAAGATTTTTAGGTTTCAAGGCTTGTGATCCTGACATCATTGAGGGTTCAGTTGGGAACCTTTGCTGCTAGAGGGACTGGTGCACTTCAAAAAGTAGATGGTGTCTTGAAGACAGAATATTATTTGTAAATATTGAAGCACCATCACAAGACAATACAGGTGGTTGAAGCTGGGGCACACATTGGTCCTGCAGATCTAAATCATTATATCAGATTAGTCACAAATTGCGTTGAGGATGAAGAAATCATTATGGCTATTTTAAAAATGCCCTGAACATCAAGCTTTGTTGCTTTAAAGGAATGAAATCACCTAATGTCATCTGTTCATGAAAGTGTTTGAAAGTCAAGCTGACAAAGAGAACATTTCTTACGTTGAATACATCACCGATAAGTCCGACTCGCAAAATACTTTTTGTTAAATACTGCAGCCATTCATCCGTTATTACCCACTGTGATGGATGAAACACTGAAGATCATTTACCACAGAAGCCTATATAAAATCTGACCTTGACAATCTTGGTCATTTATTCCTGGTTTGAAAAGAAACTAGAGCAAATAATTATACCAACATGTGCTGGGTTTAGAGATCTAATGATTCTTGTGGCTTCACTGCAGGACGTGTTCTGAAAATGACCTGACAGGTTGGATAAAACTCCCATCAGGTCAGAGCAGCACTGGGTTTTCTCATGTCAAATAATCCACACTGTGTGCTGATGGAAGTTATGTTTTGAAGTTAACGTTCCTTATTCGTAATTTCATTAGTGTTTAAAAACATATATTGCAACAAAAATGTGGGCAAGAAGTTAAAGCTTATTGAACCATGTCCCTGGAGGAGTCACTAAGCATTTCCAATCCTATTTAAAAAAAAACTCAGCTGGGGACAGGCTGTTTAATATCCACTCAAGCCAGAACCAAAGCCTGGAGCTGCAGGAAGCTGCAGCAGATCTGGTAAGATGCAGATGGTCTCACTGGGTTCTCAGCCTATTCCACAGTGGAACTTCACTGGAGGCATCAACATTATTGTTGTAAATACATTATGCGTGGCCAACACTGGAGGCAAGGTTGGAATCACGGGAGATACAAAAAAATAATTAAAAAAACATTTAAAATATGTAAACAACACTTCAGGCTGATAAAAGAAAGGATAAGCACCCAAGGACAATTAGTTAAAGACTGCAGTGACAGCTGTCAGGACGTTTAATAAACAAAGCTATGATATATTCTGTCAGGAAATAGTGACTTCTTCGCTTACTGACAACCCCCAGTAAATATGTGCACAGAAACCTTAAAAAGCATCGTGTCATGGGGATTTGGTGACTCAAAGATGTCCATCTTTGCTCTCCTGTGGGGCACTTTGGAGATTTAGTTTTACTTTCCTCTTTAATGTGCCACCTTGGATTCTATTCCAGCCCTGCTTGTCACACTGTCACTTGTTTTAAGCTTTATAATTGTTGCTCTGATTGTAAATGTGTGCAAGTTCAGGAGAAGAATAAACCAACACACATCTACCTCTCTTAAATGACATGATCCCAATTTGAAAAGGGGCTTAAATAAATTAACCTTTGTGTCTTGTTATAATTATAACCAAGAAAATACAACAGATCTGAGACATTGGTCAATATAAGATGAAGAATTAATTACACACATCCTTAAGTTATTTTTCTTTGCTAAAAAAAACAAACAAGGGGAAAAAAAAACATGAGTGCCAAAAACTAAAAAAGCACTGACTTTTGTCTAAATTCCTTTTTGTGGGATAAATAAATGTACTCAGATTATAGGTCAGTGTAAGATTATGCCACTAAAATGTATTTGAAAGATGTTCCTACAACTACATAGCCGTGTACGCAAAGAATAAAATCGCTCTGCTGATGTGCTGTCCAGCAAGTCATATTAAAGAATACACATCTAAATTAGTTTTATCATAAATTGCAGTCATTTGTAAATGGGCTTTGTCACTAATTTGACTTCTGTGGGCTGTTCTGTTTCTAACAGATAAACACTACTATTCTCATTTTTCACAATCAGGTTCTTTGATAAATCTCATGCTGATGGCTGCAGCATTTGAAACAGCTGGTTCAAATATTGTGGCTCCACACACTATCTACATTAACAGCATGGATTCAGTAATATATATTCTGATATTCCCTTTACTGTTGGACAGCAATACAAATTAGAGACTCAATGAAAGACATCCAAAGGACTTTTCATTAAACAGATACCGATTTCTAAGCAATCTGTATGCCACTACGTAAGTATCTAGCACAAACACTTGAAGAAAATAACTGATATTATCTTCTTCAAGTTGTATATTTGTAATTTGTACTGACTGGACATAGAGATTGGACACCCTTGGGGTTGTCTAAGGTCTAATCCCAGAAAGATGATATGGAGAATAACACTGAATTTTTTATCTGAGTCAAGGTTCCTATTTGGTGTTAAATTAAAGGCTTGTTAAGGAATGTGTAGTAAATAGTCTAAGCTATAGTTTAAAGCCCAAAATAAACCTTTCACTACTGCCTTCTCTACTAGTGTATTTATATAAAACTTGACAATGAACAACAACAAACGATTAGTGAAAAATCATAGAACTGTCAGACTGCAGATGCGATCTGAACACATTCTGTATCTTACCAGTGTGCAGCAAAATGCTTTTCCTTTGTACTGAAAATTAAAGACATAGCATTTGTTTTCAAAGATTGTTTATGCATCCGGTGCACTGCAGACAGGTACCACTGTCACTGCTGAGAGTAAACTGTTGTGACATGAAGTAGTTCAGCTGTGCCTAGAAGTTTGCACTTTGGCTCAGAGCCATGGAGGAGGTCATTAAGAATAAACATGGAACGGCTTTTTAAAGCCACTGTCTTAGTAACACTGTGACAATTGATATCTTAAAAGACGGCAACTGTATCCGTAATCACCTTTAAAAGAGCAGAGTTGATACAAAGCTGTTAGATATAGGTGCCCACTACTTTTTTTTTTAGCTCCTCCCCTGTGACAAGCACACAAATAGAGTAGGTAAAGCTGGGCTCAGCTCCATATTCACAGCATGTAATTTACTCAGGTAATAAGGTTAATGATTATGGAGTGAGGGGAATATCACCTCTGCTTTCTGACAAAAAATTTGTTTCAGCAAGAGGAATTACCTGCAGAATCAAACTATTGGATGGAAATTGTCTCTAAAAATGGCATTATTAAACGGATCAACTTTAATCAATGCAAGGACAAGAAAACCAAGGCATCAAGACTTAACTGCATCTTTTAACAGTTGCACAACAGATGTATTTGCCTAATGCAATCCTAAAATCCTTTATAGGCAAGTCTTGACCAATAAATATTGCCTGCCATACATTTTATTCTTAGATCTATAATTAAAGATCTGTTTCCCAGGTAATGAAGAATTCCATTCAAAAATTAAAAGTAATGTGCCCTTGATGAGAAAAAAATGTTCTTATAACCTTTTCTTCTGCGATTCTAAATAAATTAACATTCGAAGGGAAATTATTTCCCCTTCATTGCTCACTGTTCCTTGCAGCTCCTCCTTCCAGCTGTCAAAGTCAAGTGCCAAGTTTGTAGCTTCTTTTCAGATCGTCTTAAGCAGTACAACCCACCTTATCAAAACACGGTACAACCTATTTACATATTCTCCTCCCCAAATGATTCTCACTGAAAGACAAACTCATAGCATATTCTTTTAATGTGGTGATATTTTGCTTAACAGAGAAAACCGTGTTATTTTCAGTATAAAGGTTTAAGAGTTGGATGAGAAAAAGGTTTTTCTTACCAATTTCCCTCCTTATGTGTGGCTAATCCCTTGCTAAGTGCTACGTGGTGATGTATACAGGTGAGACATTATGATGCAGATTGACTCATATTTTGTTCCAAAAACCATAATGTTCTTAAATGAAATCTATTTTTGTGAGGTCCCTGCTGTAGTAATCTGATGTTGCCACCCGCAGGATGGTTGTCTCAAAGCTTCCAACTTTCTTTTTTTTTTACCTTCACATTTTCAATTTCAATTTAATCAGACCACCAGGCATTTGTTCAGAAATTAAATTTACTATCCCTATGTGCATTTGCAATCTGTTATCCAGTTTTTTCATGTTGCTTTTGGAGTTTTGGTTCTTTTCCTTGTTGAATGACCTCTCTGTATTCTTTGGTCGTATGCAGATTTCATTCAAAAACACAAAGGACAAAGAACTTCACCTCTTCCAGAGTGGTTTGCTCACAGGACATTTCAAATTTTGATATACTTGTACATGATTGTTTGAACATATATGCATGTAGGCTCTTTACAAAGCATTTGTGCTTAGGGTTAGCTGCAGTTCTGCATTTGCCTAAGCCACTCAACATTTTCCTTTCCCTCTCAGGAAACAACAAAAACAATACTTGTTTTCCATAAAACAGATTAAGAAATGAAGTTGAAAAAGCATGTTCATTTGCAAGAACTCAAAAGTGTCTCAACTACTACTTGTACTGCCAGGACAGGGAATTTCACTTTGTAGCATGCTGTCAACTTGTAGCGCAATACAAGGACTGCATTTGCATGTTTCAGGGGTGACAATGTCATTTGCATAAATTTAATGAGTCTTTCAGGGGGGAAAAAACACTAAGAATACCTGTGAAAACAAGCTGACATTGCTCAAAGACCTTCTTTTCCTCTTATTACTCACAATATTGGCCTTGGCTTGCAGACAGAGCGCACAGATAATCAGCGGTTTTGACACATTTGCCCAAAGAGATTTGTTTCTTTGGTGGGGAATGTGCAAAGAAGATGGAATTTCACCCCTTTCTAAATGGATGACAAAAATAGTTAGGATGATACTGGAATGAGGACTTGTTTCCTGGGATGGGATAGCGATCACTAGTCACCGAGGCTTGTCTGCTGCGGCTGGCAAGGAAAAGCGTCACACTGTGTGGTATTGTGATGAAAGGAGTTTAGCTGTCAGAAGCAAAATGGGCAAACTAATTACCAGTGTAAGCTGATTTCCTGGTTCAAGCCCTCCACAGCGGTGGCTCTCCCCAAGCACAGGGCTTGATTGTTAAACTAAAAAAAGGTACATGTTCCGAGGAGGTTCGCCTGGGACCGTCTAAATGAATGGAATTGAGTGCAATGAAATAAGTGTGGCCCTTTTTACTGGGAGCAGGTCTGCGAGGTCCGACGAGAGGAAAATGGTCTCTACGGCAATGACAACAGCAATTTATGACTCTGCACCTCCTTCCTGTCGTGGTTTTAATGCGAATCTTTGGCCCCACATCGGAGCACCACCCTTTTGTATGGAAATGCGATCAGTCTGCAGATGGCATTTTCAAAAAGCTCTGACTCTACCGTGGCCAGTGAAGCAGCCCTTCCTGTTTCTGCAGCCATACTCTGCCGCATATTGTTGTTCCTCCCGAGTCATTTATTAAACGTTGACGAAACAATGGTGACACATAAGCTCTCCTTTGTCAGGCCTGAGGTAAGTTAATTAATTAGCGATCCATGCCATGGAGCCAGGAGGTTGTTGATTGTATCATTTTAAGCCGTCATCCTGTGTAAATTGAATGAGATTGAGATCTAACAAGGCTCTGACCTGGATCCCTTCCTAATAACCAGATGTATGAAACATTGATGCAGGGATTTAGCTGGAGGACATGTTATCTTTAGCAGTGCCATCGACTTTAATATGCAGCGGTGGTCGGATACTTCTTTGGAACTGCATTGCTAATCTGTAACCTTGAAACTGTCTCCTTTTACCTTAATTTGTATGCTTTCTCACACTATATCTGAACCTGTAACAAGTTGCACAAATTTAAATATGTCTAAGTATAAAACATTCTATTGTGTCTTTGCTTTTAACAGCTTAAGTAAAAATTAACTGAATAAAAATGTGTACCCATCATAACGATAGAACATTGGGAAAAATGTGTAACAAGCCTTGAATAAATCTAACTGTTGTGTCACGTTTGCCACGCTGCTCCAGAGTAATGTGAAGGGAAAAAAATTACAAGAACCAATCTGAGGTGCTATCCTTAAAAAAGGTGTTTATCTACGCCAGCGTTTCTCAACAGGGGGCGGTCTGGCCACCTGGGGGGCGGTAAACTTTACATCTTAAATGCACAACAATACAAGTTTAGACTTTGAGCAACTTGCTAAAACTGTATTGTGTAACATTAAAACCTGCCTGGCTGCAACTGTATCAATGGCAGCTCTTCTTTTCCTCAGTGCTTGTTAGCTTCCCCTGCTACAAGTAGCTTCACCGCATCAGTTCAGCGTTACACCAGCTGATGACGCTGCTGTGATTCACTTCACTGGTGTCTGATTTTCAAGTATTTATGTTTTATTGAGGATTTCTGTACATATGTTTTGGCTGTGATCATGTCAAAGCAGCAACTTATATTGAAACATGTTTTAATGTTCGTCTGGATGCTGCACATTTTCATGGAAGGCAGATAAATCTTGATATGCCTGTTTTTAAAAAAATGCTCATCTTGTCTCGTTCTCCCACATATCTTACACCAGAGATACCAGCTGTTGTAGCTTTCAAAATGTAATTGGACCTGTCCAATTAAATACAAAACATGGTTAATTACTAGTTAATTATTATACAGTTAAAGCATAAATTGCTGAGTTTAATTGCTTGAATTTATTTTTAAATTTGTCACAGATATAGTTTGACTTTACTTTTTTTGCCTGCGCTCTACATTCAGGACATCTTCACAGCTTGTGGATGTGACCTGAGTGACTAAGAAGCTCAACTTACTGTAGGGGATTTAAATAGATTCTGTGCTAGATCAGGAGGAGTCAGGAAAAGTTTTTTAGCTCAAATTAGTTAGGAAACTCCATTTTTAGTCCTGAAGTGTTTTACTTTTAGATAACCATTCCATGTTTTGTAGCTGCTAAGATTACAAGAAAACATACTTAAGAGAACAATTTGCAACTTTGGTTAACTAACATCTGTTGACAAATTAATAAGAAATAAGACTTTTTCCATTTTAGACCAGCTGTATGTGGATATGTTTTATATGGAGAACAGTAGTTAATTGTATTTTACAAATTTATAAATCTTTGGTATTTATTAACTTACATATATTGCAGACAAGGACTTCCAAATTTGTGCACAATGCCCAATCTGTCATTGAAATTAAGATTTTACAAATACTGAGTCTCAGTTTAATACTTTTTTAAATTAATAATATACTTAACACCGATATGCTGGTAGCATTAATGTGCAGCTAAATAACTGACAGTGGCAAATTCTACACTTAGACACAACAGTGACATTAAAGATGTATTTTGTTTCCTCTGTGTCAAGTTTGCCACACTGCTCCAAAATACTTAAGAATGATACTATAATCCTTCTAAATATATATTTAATTCCACACAAAACACAATAGTCTTCAATTAAATATTTTGGTCCTGCTAGTGAATTTTCAAACAAAGTTCTATTCTAAGGTTAGATAAATCTGTTTTTACAATATTACAGTGTGGATCTAACAAATCAAAAGAGGAAAAGGTTGTAAGGTTTAATCATGCCAGGTTGGATTATCCTATGGCCTCAGAACTTTGTTGAATCTTTAAGGCACAGATTTCATACAGTATCAAAAACCTTTCTAGGAGTTTTTGTTTAATTGTCTCTAAACCAGACAGATGGTTGTGTGAAAATGCAAGGTAGTAGCTGATGCTCAGTAAGCTGATTGGCTTGTGTTAATAAGAAATTAAACATGAGAAGGTGGCAGGTAAGTCCAGCTACTGTTTTATCTACATAGGAAGTTCTGGCTATTTTCTGAAATATGTAGAAGCAGCAGCATGAAGATTAGAATCTGTTGCTAAAGTAAATGGAGAAATGAGTTTCAGGATGTTCTAAGCTGTGTTACTGTGTTAGTAGAGTGGAAACTATGTTATAGCTTTTGCTAGGCAACATCATCAAAGTTCCTGAAATGACACAAATGATGGTGCCTGGCTCAGAAGCTGACACAGTTCAAGTCTTTAAGGTTTGAGTCTTGACATCAGAGATAAGGCCTCCAGTTCAGAAGAGTGACATAACAGATATGGCAAAAGATGAAGAAAAAGTATAGGATCTTGAATAAGAAGTCACTTCATAAAGCTCCCTATAAAATAAATATCCTCAAAATTGACTCTTCTTACATGAAACACAATGGTGATGTTTAAAAGGGTTCAAATATTTGTCCCATTTACATGCAGCGGTTTCAGATTCACTGTTCAATAGTCTTATGTAAATCATGCTTCTCTCAACCATAATAAAAGATAAGGTACTCTTATGAATGAGGTAGAAAACCATGATATAGTCATGGATTTGTGGATGAAGGAGGATCCAAAGCAGCCATGCAGGCAGACAAGTAGGTATTGTAAGTATAAATGTTTATTAATATGAAGTAAGATGCTGCTGAGGCAGAAAATCCAAAAACGAATAGCAAAACAGAGAAAACTAACCAACTGAGCATGACTGTGAACACAACTACACAACTACAAGACTGAAAATTTAAAAAAAACTGGACGTCCTAATTGCACACTTGGTGTTTATTCAATACTGCAGTTTGTAACTTTTCTAAACAATTTACTTTTACATATTTTTTAAAACTGTCACCAGGTGCAGAGAATATAGATAAGAGAGTCTGTGTAAAGAAAAAAACAAAAAAAACATTTTTGTGCAAGATCGGATGGATTTAGAGGAGTAATTGTTCAATACCGTGGGGTAGTAAATGTTGAATTCAATTCTGATCCAATTCAGGAGGAGAATGGCTCACTGACGTCTTCTGCTCTTTTTTTTTTGATAAGGTGAAAAATAAAATGAGATTTTCCAGTCCGTTTATTATTTCCTCCTCCTTTGGTCTTGTCAGCTGTAGTAATTGTTTCTCTCCGATTGCTGTGTTTACTAAGATGTTGTAAATCACACATGACAAAAGGCCATGATGTTCACTGCAGTGGGAGGCTTGTTGTGTTTTGTGGACGATGAAGCATCTGTGCGAAAACAAACATTAAGTGACTTCGCAGCAAAGATTCGACTTCAGTCTAACTGTGCTGGACCCTTAAGGATTCACGGACGGATCCGATGTTGAGAGCTGCAGATTAGCAGAACGCAAGTGGGGAGTTCATGAGACAAAAATTATTGATCATTTCCGCCATGTTACTGGCCATCTGCTTTGGTTTTTACATGACTATTGTTTCTATGGCACTGTTTTCAATAAATATCACTCAAACACTACTTAGCACAAACAAAAGCATAATGCAGAAGGATTCCAGTTAAACCAGACTGACACTGGCTTTTTGAACATGTCAAATCAGAGGAATTACAACAACAATTGAATATTTAATACAGCTGCACATGCTCTATTTATAGTGATGGAAGTTTCCTCATTTTTGTATGCAGAATGCAAGAAGTAACCAATATTACAAAAAAGTTAGTTTGGTTGTACATCTAGAAACTGTTATTCATGTTGCCTTTCATCTCCATTTCCTCTTAAAAAACCTTGTTTCTTATAGATAAAGCGCCAAACAAGTGCTAGCAGTTATTAATAGTCACATCAACCTATTGGTGCACAACTCAACACACATATTTCCTGTTAGTGACAACAGTAAGGGCATTATATCTTCACATTTGTGCCACTACAGAAAGTGTATTTACATAAATGAAAACACACAGTGACCATTTTTAAAGGTACACCTATTTAACTGCTTGTATAAAACAAATGGGTAACAAATCAATGCTTCTAAATGTTGTATAGGCAACTTTCTGAAGTTCAAAGCACAGATCAGAAAGAGGAAGAAATGGGATTTAAGTGGCTTTAAACACATCATGGCTTTTGATCCCAGACAGGCTGGTCTGAGAATTTCAAAAACTGTTGATCTACTGGGATTTACACACACAACCATCTCTCATGGTTCAGAGACTGAACTAAAAAAATAAAAAATAAAACATATCAATTTGCCTCAAAGATTTGAGACAGTCCTCCAGGCAAAAAGAGTTCATCCCGGCTCTAGCAAATTGCACCTGGTAAAGTGGGAGGTAAGTGTACTTAGCAAAATAAGAAACATTGTGAAGACAGCTTTTAACAGCTATAGTTTTGGGAATGGGGGAAAGCATAACAGACAACTAACAGGCAAAAATACTTATTTAAAAAGATACACCCACTGTGAAGATATGAAACTGGAAAAAACAAAATTATGGTGGACCCAGGATTTTGTAGAGCTGTGCCTGAGTGAGTCTCTGGACTCATCTTTGGAAAATCATCAGGAAACTTAAAACAAATCTGAAGAAGTGCATGAATGAGAGAAAATAACTTGGGAATGTGTCAATTTAGGAAGCCGTCAAGAGTTTGTGACTTTGCGATAGCTGATAAATTCAGATATTTGAGACTAGCACTATCTAAATAGCCTGTTTTGCTTCCATTTTAAAAACTGCTTGGCTTAGTTGACTGGAGGCTGCTGTGAATAGGCTCCCCACCAAGATGCCACAGCTAGGAGGTGGTAGGCAAACCAACGTTTGGCAGGCTTTCTGTTGCACTTAAATGCTCTAGCAGAAGTTGATGGAGTAAGTCCGCATGGGTGTCTGGATAATCCACAATCAGACTTGTGAAGCACGGAGTGGCTGCACTCCACCCTGATTGATCTTTCTTCTGGTGAAAATTACTTTAGATTCTCATTTATTATCATTTTTCAGCCAAATTTGGTTAAAATCAAATATTAACCTTAAATGATTACATCCAAGGTAAGACAACAATTTTCAGGTGTTTGATGTTCATGTAAAATATTGAATTCATTGTTTGGGTGTTTTTTGAGTTAATATAATGTTTATGTTACAATAACTATATAATTCAAAACAGGCACCAAACAAAAGTCAAGACTGCACGGCATTCATAGCAACTTTAAAGCAATGGGAATACATTATATCTTATTTAACAACAAAATAACCAATTAAAACACTAATATTATCCATAACCTCTTAAAGTTTTGTTATACAGATTTAGGGCAAAAATATACAGCATTATTTCCTCATCTGCTAATTACCGACTCACAGCAAGTCAACCTTTTTTAAGACTGTCAACATAATAAAAGAGACAGATGAGACAAAACTAAGTAGAACCACCACAGTGGCATTTACATTAGTATGGTTGCATACTAATGTCTCCTTTAAAATAATAATAAGAGAAACTAAATATATTTTTAAATAACCACTTTGGAGTATTCTCTTATCAGAAAGTGGGTGTCACATTACCATAAGTCTTCTTTAAATGAACGTTGAATAATTTTGCTTTCCCTGGTGACTACAAAAGATGCATTAGCTAATTATAGTGTCTCGCTGAGATAAAGAGTTCTAGATTTCTTTCCATTCTATGCTTTGAAACTGAAATGTAGCTGTTGTAACCTTTGAACATTCACAATCTATCACACAGATAATAACTTTAAGCCCAAATAGATGGGGGCAGGCAGTTAGTTTCTTCACAGTACAAGTCCACCACATGAACAGCTAATTCCTTTTGACCACTCCTCACTCTGAGCACATGCAATTTTAAACATCCATTTTTGCCACTTTATGCTACCATCAAGACATTAGTACTAAGGTTACAAATACTCCTCATTTGTATAATTACTTGTCAAACCTCTGCACCTTCTTTAATAATTTAAGACAGATAAGTGTGATTTTGTCAAGATGAAAACAAAGTATTTTCATATTCCACTTCACTTCACATGATATCTGTATTCACTTATTTCACATGGGATTGAAAAGTAGCCATTGCTTTGTGGAAGGGTAACACGACCTGATGTGTGTCGAGTTTTTAAAGTCTAGTGATACAATTGTAGCAACATAGTGCAGACAATTTGAAGTGTTACCATTAACAACCCAAGGAAAATAATAATTGTAATTCAAGAAACAAGAAAAAGTCTAATTTGGTTCTGGGTGAAGAGTGTGACTAGCATAATTCCATCAATCCATAGGATTGGGCCCAGAATTTGGTTAGACCCTCATCAGCAAAGACCAAGTGGCTGTTTTGACTCATATGGCTCCAGCCACAAGAGTCATCCTTCTTTAGATACACCAACAAACAGTAGTTACATAAGAAACCAGTGCATTGTTGACTGAGAAACGGTTTCAATTGAGTTTCCAATTTTTGCTTGTCAAAACTGGATTTTCAAGTTAAAACCCCAGTTAAGATAAATGTCTATTAATGCTGTATTATGAGAAATACCAACTAATTAAGTTGGGCTCACCTAAACAACTTAAATTAAAATACCAATACCAGAAAGAGGAAGGGAAATAGAAAATACCAACTATCTGATCCACGCACCCAAATATATGCAAACATACAATAAGGAAATCTATGATTTTCTTTAATTTGTTTAAGTAGCTTATTTTATACGAAGATTCCAGATATGGGTTGCTTTACCAAGGAGGAAAAAAGGCAAATCCAGAACCTTGATAATTCTAAACATAACAGTTTTTCTCTCCTTCAGAGAACAATTTCCCACTCAGCACAGGAAACATGTCAGAAATCATACAAGTAAAATTTAAGCGAACTGTAAAGGTTAAGTCCGCTAAAGCCTCCAGAGACCACACATCCAAAACAAAACTTATTTCCAGAGGTCAGCAACCTGACCTGGACCTCATAGGGAGCCAAACAAAAACATAAATCATTTTTCACTTTTTCACACTACTGCCAATTTTGGTAGGTGTTTCTGTGAAAGTATGTTTTATCAATATAATGATACAGTTTTATCTTAAAATATATATTTATGTTGCTACTGGAATGAATAATGGCTGTAATTTCCTGTCATTATCTGCTAATTATGCACGCTCTTGCCATGCCAGATAGGTTTGGCATGTAAGCCCTGTTATAAAGCCACACACTCGCGCTCTCACACACACCATGTCGTTCTATCGTCACAAGGACTTTGCAATGACTTCCATTCATTTGTAATTCATTTCAAAAGCCCTAACCCTTATCCTAAAGCTAACATTACTAGAATATACCAAACCGAAACCTAACCTAAACTCAATTCATACGTCAATCTTAAGCCTAACCCAAAAACAGCACTTCTTATGGGCCTCATAAAGAGCAGTTCATTCCCACAGGGTTAAAAAAATAACAATTCATCATAAACAAAGCAACACACAGGCACACATTGACCTGAACACAGTAAAAATTCTGCAAAAACAGACAATGACTGATGAGGTGGCATTTTACATCTATTTTAAGATCTACTCCAAGTAATGATTAAAAAACGTTCGGTGCAAAAAATAAATAAAACATGAAGAGTTGTGGCATTGTACTCAACTTTACAATCAGAAATGACAGATTTTTACATGAAATGATGGCAAATGGAGATGAGGTTTATTTATATGGTAATGTGAAGCCAATTATACCAATGAAATAAAGACATGCAACATAAAGAATGCACATAAATAAAATAAAGACAATAGAAAAGCTAAAAATAAAGCAGAAAACAGCACAAACTAAAAGAGTTAAAAGCCAGTTTTTAACTTCTTCTGATAACTAGTAAAATCTAGACATTTTTATTAAACTTCATAAACACAATTTACTGATACTTCACCATGAGAGGTAATTGAAGGAGAGTGCTTATTTTATATCCAGTCTTGAATGGATTTAGCAACACATTACCTGAGCCAAAGCTCACCTTCAAATGTCATGGAGCCCCTTAGCCTAAAACTAAACAAATTATTTAAGTCAATCCAGTCTGCTAGTATAAAATAGCATCTGAATAAAATATCTGTTGTGGCAGCTAAAAATGTCAGTATATACATAAGGTACCTATGATATTCTGTTTGTTACTGAGTGGAAAGTTCTAATAAAGCATTGTTTTTTATTTATGTGTTGAAGCTGATAGGAGACAAATTACAAGTAAATTCTAAAATTTATACAGTAATCTTCCTGTTAAAATGAGTCTGGATTGGTGTACATGTGTCTGCACAGTGCAGGAAGGAGAGGGATGTGGGGGAGAGATGTGTAGAAAGAGAAGAGACTCTACAAGAAGACATCATGGAAAGTTAGAAGATGAGTGACAGCAGGAAGGACAGTCAAATTTGGATGTACTTCAAATATTTCAAATGCAAATTACAATAATTTATAATGATACAAGAAATAATGGCTTTATCTTTTTCCCCTTCACCTTCCAAAACAAATATCATTTGTAAAAACTAAGTTCTCAGGTTATCTTGGACCAAGATTAAAATCTGTTTAATGATTTATGCATGACAAGTAGGTGACAAATTCTTCTCTACGGCGCTACAACTCCCCTGTCTTATTCTCTTGTAATTAGATATGTGCATTAAGAAAACTATGTATATGACTACTTTTCTTTTTGGGTCAGTTCCACTGTGTGCAACAGAAATAATTTGAAGGTCTGCCACTTAATCTAATGCCAGTGTTTCTTTTTCGCAAATGCTAATGAGTTTATACCACTTTTAGACAATTATATTTATTACTTGCCTCACAAAAAAGACAAATGGACTATAAATGGGTTTGTTAAAATTCTGACTTGCAAATGTTTCTAGTCTCACCCCACATTCCCCCTTTCAAACAAATGTGCTGTGTCTTGTTGGGTCACCTGTGGGAGAACATGAGTCAAACAGTCCCGCTGTTAAATTCATGCAAAATTTCAACAGCAATTTCATATTAATTTCAGTCTCCGCAGGCGCTCTACCCTGAGGCTGATATGGTAATGATATTACTCATGTCCCTAATTGATGTGTGTGGTCAGCGTTATCTTAGTCAGGATTTCATATTGGTCACAGCTTTTTAATCACTTCACACAAAAGTAAGGCGGAAACATTACTTTTACCATCTTTATGACCGTTAGATTGTTCCAATAATTTCCTCATGAAAATAAAAACCAAGGTGGCCTGAAATTCTCATGGAATAATTAATAAGACTAATGTGCTCTGATAACTTAATCACTTACTTAGGACAAAAAAAGCAACAATTATCACTGGCGGGGCTTAGATATTTTTTACATTGATTTTTATAATTGTAAAAATTATATTTAATATTTCCCATTTTAATTTTTATACATAGACACATATGGAGAAAGAGAAATAAAAAAATGTGTCTGTTCACAGCCATTGTTTTACATCACTCTGCCATTAAATTTATTCTTTAAAATTGTTTACCTGTTTTTCAAGTTAAAGATATTTTTTATTTATTCTTATAAATACTCTGAGCTGAAACAAAAATGTATCTTCAAAGACACTGTGATTATATAAATCTTTTTGTCTACCGGGAGAACACAGATCATATATCCAAATAGCAAATTAAGTCTTACACTGACCCAGATGAATTGTGATTTATTATCTTTTAACTTCACAATTTTTAGCTAATTTGCTGTGACAAACTTTAGCCTGCAAAACATTTCAAGTGCTTGCTGTAGAAACTGTTTCTAGCTGGCAGTAACTATGGGTTTCTGGTTTCTCAGCAGAGATAAGTTACCTAACTCAGAGGTAAAGGTAAGCCTGAGGGAAAATACTGGAGGTTGAGAACAAGCTCCATGTCTTTTTAAAAATATATTCATATAACAGATAGAGAATTCAAATCACGTGTCAGACTGCTACATGTTTTTTTCAGCTTGAAAGGCTAATAAAACTTAAGAAAAATTTGAATAAACTAAAATGTAAGGTGATACCATAAAATTAAATAATTAGATGTACCCAAGTCTAAATTCAGCACACAACACATTTTTATGTAATTCGCATAGTTTATTGATATTTGTCTGCAGGACATTCATGATGCAAATGCCCTGCTCCACTTCATCCTACTGTTATTCTATTGGACTCAGGTAGGGTGATTTTTTTAGGCCACTGGAGTAGCAGGAAACTGGAGTAGCAGGAACTTATTGTCATTTCAAAACTCTAGTTTGAGATGATTTGCGCTCTGAGACAAGATGCACTATTTTTGACTGGAAGTAGCCGTGAGCAGATGGGTGAGCCGTGCTCACGAAGCACCTCGCAGTCGGAAATTTTGTTACAAGACGGGAAGCATCCATGCTTTTGTGCAATGTCAAATTCTGACCCCACCATCTGCATGACAACACCAATTTGGGGAAATTGTGAAATTAACTATGCTTGGGGTGTTTTCACACCAAGCCTGTTTAGTCCACTTTAATCAAACCGTAGTTCATTTGTCTAGAAAGTCTGCTTCATTTGAGTAGGTGTGAACATGCAAACTCTAATGCGAACCAAAAAAGCGAATTCTGGTCCACCTAAAAGCCTAGGTCTTGATTTGCGCATTCTGGGTCAAAATAAATTGCTTAACAACACTAGTGAATCTAACTGGCTGGTATTAGAAGATTGATTAATAGGGTTATGAGCTTGTATTTAAAGTTTGGTTTCCTGCTTAATAGACATGCTGTCATATATTGCCAAATATACTTAAAAAAGGTGTTACATTAAAAACTGATGCTTGGCTTCAATTTCAGTGGGATGACTTTCCAAGCAAGTGGCTTTTCTTTGTTGTAGGCAAAGGAAATAAGTAACAGCAAGCAGTAAACAGAAACAAGTGGGGAAGGGTAATACATTGTTGTATATTTCAAACAATTGGAGAAAATTCTGTCACTTTTCATACCCAAAAGATAATACTGCAATCATTCAAGATGAATCTCGCACATGTTTTGCTGTTTAGTTTGGTTACCTTACTTTTGTATCAATGTAGAGGTTTCAGTAAGTTTCGGAAAAGTTCCCAGGAGGAAATACAAGAACAGCACACAAGCTTTATCCAAAGCAAACACTCATAAAAATCTAATCAGTGAGTGTAAAAAGTCAGTTTTTAAAATCGCTCCTTGTGGCTTGCTTCACAAACCAACTGATACCTTTTAGAAAGACTCTCCATCCTTTCAAAGGAGATGTGTTTTTTTCTGACTTTTAAAGTGTTTAGAGTCACTGCTGAATGGTGTGCATGTTGAATGAACCGAAGTCACAGCTGTAAAAACCCATCTCGCTTACACTTGACGGCTTTGTGAAGTTAAACTGTCGAACATACACCCAAGCAGAAATAACCTTTAGTGACATCTGTAGAGGTTATCTTCTTAAATGTGGCAAAGCTCCTTCAGAGGCTTTGAGCATATTATACTTCTGCTTTCTCAAACTAAGCAGTTCTTCACTGGGGCCCAGTAAACTAACCTCTATGCTTAAATGTGTTGGAGTATCATTTTAAAGCTTTATTGCATGATGTTGGAGTTCAAAAGAGAAAGCTAAAGTCCTGCTCCCCCCTCAGCTATATGAAATAGTAGACTTAGACTAGATGCTTCTTTTTGTCAGGGGACCTTGCAAGTTTGCCTTAAATTAAACACATTAAACATTTAATTTTACAAGAAAGAAGGCAGGAAACTAAGGTTCAGTGCAGCATTGTGTTGAAATAAGTAAACATTTCGTGTTTCAGTAAGTATGGAAGTAACAAATGGGCAAGTGTACAGCTAAATTAAGATTGCAGTAAAAACCTATTATGTATTAATTCTGATGCACTAAAATGGATTTCCAGACTGAATTAAGAGGGATTTTGCCCTCTTACAAAAATGGGGAGGAAAAGAGGTTTTTACAAATGTGTTCTATAATTATCACAAATTAATTTCAAGCAACACACAAGAGGAAGAAAAATGTAAATTTAGAGTTTTCAGTTTATGCTAATTTATCACATGTTTTAGCTTGCTGTAGATTAATTCTCTCAGTTGGGACTGTAAACTACACACAATAAGAGGACATTTCGAAGTTCCTAATTAGCTTGATGTTGGTTGAATGAAGCTTGCTACAGGCAAAAAGCCATTTGGGATTTAATGTGGAGTGAAGAACACAGCACTTTCCATTTTTCTTCTTTGCAATCCTCTGGTGATGCCAATGAAGACATGAATCTGCTCAAACTTAGTTTGAAGTGTTAGGCTATGTAACAAACTGATTTAGCCAGAAAATCCAATAAATGCTGACAGTCTCTGTATTTTCCAAAGCTTAATGGCCTAAGTAAAAGATTTTGACCTTGAAAATCTGTTGCTTTATATTATCTTCGGATACAGGTAAATCACTTAAAAGAAAACACCTAATATAAAAGAAATACAAACTAAGTGGATTCACAACACAACTGTACATGTACTATTTGAACACGCCTCATTGAGGGGGTAATATTTTCTCTGGGCTCAAACTCCAGGCAGGCCTGAAAACAGCCAGACAGGAAGATGGTTTGCTTCTGTTTCACTTTTTTAGTTTCTAATTACTCTATGTTATAAAAAATTTTAGATCGGCTTAATCAAAGAGGTTGGCTGATTTAATTCTGGATGAACAATAATGATGGATTTTCTCTGATGTCCCCTTTTGCCCTTTTGTGAAAGTGCAAATGGTTAAGCCCTGTTTTTCGGTTCAATTGCCAATGAAAGATTGCATTTTTACAGGCCAAGGATCAGGGGGCAGGGAAAAGTCCCATCCTTCTTCAAAGAAAAGGAAATTAAGGTACCAAAAATGAAAGAAGACAGGAGTGGCCGAGCAAATCTATTTTCTTTGAGAAGAGATGAGTAGCACAAAAGACATTTTAAGCTAATATTAGCCGCAGATGTGTCAAAATGAAGTTAGTGGTTAATCTTAACAACATTCCTAATTAATTTATGGTCCATTGATTAATGATAGATTAGGTAGATTTATAATTAATCTAAGTTATCACTGGCAAATATTTGACAGAGATGAGTGACTTTGTGGTATAAACAGTTAATCTTTATTGATATTTTTTCACCATTCCCATGGAACAGATTTATTCAAAAGATCATTCAAAATTTCCAGATTGTGAAGACGCCTTTGTGATAACTAAACTAAATGATCTACCATCCTTTTAAATTGAGGTAAAACGAATCAGATGAGGCTAATATTACTAATTTGATGCCATAATGAATGTTGAAGAAAGCATTTGTAATTATATATCCTACTGATCCTGAATTTGAATCAAATTATATGCCTTTTCCAAAAGCATTTCATCTTGAAATGAATTGTTTCATAATTATCACTCAATTTAACTCATTAGCTAAGCAGACAACTATAGGGAATGCCATGCATAAGGAATAGAACCCAGCTTGCATGGGATTATATGATACAAAACAAATGAAGAAGGGAGGCACTACATAAATACACCAAACCACTCTGCCAGAGGTTTATTGCATAGCAACCATAACTTTTCATTACCTCAACATCATGAACCACATTGCTCTCAAGGTCATCTGCATATTGATGCACTGAGGATGTGGCACAAGGTGAGCCCATGTAGGCTGTTCAGTTATTCAGTTTACAACAAGTCTTCTGCTTGAACTGAAATGACATTGGCAAAACTTGAATTGTATGTTATGCACGAACCATTATTACCATGAATTCTTTTTCACCTTTTAATAGCCACTGTTAAAGTTGAGCTGAACTTAAAGCACTGGAGATAAAAGCTTTTTCTAAGTACAATTCATAATACACAATGATAACTCGGTCACAGCCATTGCATGAACCTTTATCTGTTCAGAAACATTACTTTATAAATGCTTGTAAATGGTCAGCTTTTGATTTAGATAGTACTGAAAAGAAATCCTTATGAGCTCTGGATTATGATTTTAAATTGAAAAACATGTTTAGTAAAGTTGTCACAGAAATTAAAAAATGGACTATGCCAACTCCCCTTCATACCCACAGAATACTAATTTTATTTCAGAATTGCTTGGAATAAACTCATTTCTATTCATTTATTTTGAAATTCTACAAAAAGCAACAAAAAGTATTTGATGGAGTCACAATTTAAAAAAAAAAAAACAATTGCCAATGGCAAATACAATTACTCTAAAATAGTCATGAATTGTATATTGCCACAGCTCTCGACAAAAGTGCATCTCATTAGAGGCGATTGAGGTTCACTCTGCCTGCAGAAAAAAAAGACAGATATGCTTCCTATATTGAAAATAAAGAGCCACAGTGAAGAACTTGATCTGCCCTGACATTTAACATTAAGGGAGAGTTACTGCATGTCACCTTTTATCCATACTTAATAATAGACTTTGTCAGCTTCAGGGACTCCCGACAACTCTGCAAAGTGCAAGAGTCGGTGCTGAACCATGGAAAGGTGCTGCCCAAATGAAACTACTGGTGCAACATATTGCAAGTAAGCATGACTCCTAACATGCTTAATTTGAAATGAATGTGACTGGTTGGGTGTATTTTAAGACAGTTATGCAGAATGGTCAGTTATATCTGATGTGTAAGGAAGAAATTAAGCCCTTCAAATTGTGGAGCAGCAAAGCAAAACTACTTTTACCATATTTTTCGCACTATAAGGCACACTGCTTTAAAAGGCACATAGAATAGATGCTACAGTTAGGGTTTCCACCTGTTCCATAATACGGGACGCAATTACTTCCGTACTATACAAATGCGGATGTGTAATAATGAAGATATGGACCCCGAGTATGCTAAATTATAATCAGCAGACGACCTGATTATCAGGTCCGTAGGCAGATAGGTCAGTCAAACTTTATTAACAAACCAGTTTTTGACAACTATCCCAGCATTCACCGTGCGCTTCTTCTTCTACGGGCTGTTGTGGCTCAATATTGGTCCATATATAAGGCACACTGAATTATAAGGCGCACTAAATTATAAGGCGCACTGTCGGCTTTTGAGGAAATTGAAGGTTTATAGCTGCGCCTTATAGTGCGGAAAATACAATAGTTTCTGATTATTTCAACACTAGTAAATAGGATGAAGAAGCTGGAAAGCTGTTCTTGGTATGTTGTAACAAAGAGCAGGGATCATTTAAAGCAACATAGTCCACACCTCTCTTCCCAACAAATTGTCCTTCCGAAGAATCCAAAACTTGAAACAGACTTGCTAAAAATTAACTTAATCAAACTTAATTAAAGTGAAAAATGAATCATTATATGAAAGTATATTGCTGTTTCTTGATGCAGAAACCATTATTCAAAAGGAAAAAGTACTAAGGCCATTCTTAAATGAGAGGACAAAATGAAGCACTAATGATGCCCCAGTTACTTTATCATGCAAATCTGTCTAATCTTATCTAAGGAACAAAGTTTACATAAAACTTTTCAGAAAGTGGACAGAGTGCGCGTATATACGTATAATTCAAGATTTTCTCTTCTTCTAACATTTTCCTGACCTTATGTTTTAAAGTGCAAAACATTTTTTTTTCTATTTAAGACAATCAATAACTATAACCAATAAGTAGAAAATGTACAAACTATTGCATAAGATAACACACAATAACAGGTTCACAAGGACGAGGCTCAATTTTAACACACATTAGGTAATATTCTCCTTATAGAAGTGAAGTACAACAGATCTCAAACTTTGATTTTAAGAATGTGTAATTGTAAAATCCCTGAAAAGGGGAAATATTCAATAAATGAGCCAGGAAGAGAAGTCATTGTCACGGCAATGGATAATAGTGTTGTTAATAAACAAACAGGCACATTCAATACACACTTGAGCAGAACAAGTTCTGCGCAAATCTGTACAACTCTGACAAATAATAAGAATTACAAACTTTAAACATGGTTTTCCAATCTTCTAACAATATGCGATTTCCGTTGCTGATGTTCATTATCTTGTGCAGTCAGTTTGACAGTTTTTCATTAACCAACAAATAATCGAAGTAGGATATGTCTCAATATTTAACGTTATGTTTTAATAGTTATTATTTAAGACTAAAGTTTTCTAATAATCTTCTGCTATGATGTTGCGTAATTCTGAGATGTCTTTGATCGTCTTAATTCCTAAAACAAATGTGTCAACTTTTGAAACTCTGGAACACACATAAAAATTGCAATATTGTAAAGATTTGATGCAGTGACATACTTGGGATGAAGTAGAGAAAAAAATATGTAGTGCATTAAATATGTTTTTAAATATATATTTCAAAAGGACCCATTACTCTTTCTTGACGAAGAAAGCATTTTTTAAAGTACAAAAGGTGCTAAAGCTCTTCAGAGAGAAAATCAAATAAAAAGATATTATGTAAGACCAGAAAATGAAAGACTAATCGCATCTCAGGCAGCTTTTATATGGAGTACACTCTTATCAGAAGCACAGTGACACAGTGTCAGACCTGACCCAGAAGTTTTAAGAAGTTAACGGTGGTTTATTTCAATACTTTCTATTATAATTTGCTTAACTACTGGCTTGTTTCTTTAATAACAAAATTAGGAAAGTTGCATTTAACAGGAAGAAGCTGCTCTAGTTGATAATCTTAGTTGAATTTATGTTCTTTTTATGACTTGTACTCATCCAATTGGTACAATCATCGCTCTGCGAGAAAAACTGAAATAGATTTGGCAAAACATTTTCATCTCAAAAGCGTGCAACTCTTTAAACCGCTTCAGATTGTTTTGAACTCAAATCCTATTAACCTGCTCCTTTCTCTGAACTCGCCGTCCTTGTCTATAAACGGTGATAACAGATGAATGTGAAATGACCCACCATGGTTTTTTTTTTAGTACTAGCTGCTTCGATGTAGTGTCACGCTTATATCGACTCTGAAAGTGCAAAACTGGCTAGCCCTTAGCTAGGTCAACTCCTTACACAGCCTCTCCTGATGGGTCAGAGGAACAACAGTGACAGGTTTATTTAGTCCCATTGCTGCCTCAGGCCTTTCAGAAAACACAAAGAGACAACTAGAAGGAAACCCAACTTGAAGTGTTTGTGAAAGGCTCCTGAAATTTGTTTCAAGATTCATATTTTATGATGATATTAGAAAATTCTGATTCCCTTCTTTGTCATAGTTCCAGTTCTTTCTTACACCATAAAGCTACCATTCCTGTTTGTGTTACCCTGAAACACACTTGTATAATCTAGACACACTGAGAAAGTCAAATACAAAATGAAGTGGGAAAAAGTGATGCTGTGCAATAAAAGGTCTATATACATTCAAATGACTTATTTTCTTTATTCATAGAGGATTTTTAAGAATACGAATCTGCTGAAGATCTTTAGTTCCAGAAATCAAATAAGACCTTCATATATTAATAAACAGAATGAAATACCAACAATTTCTCAGGTAGCTTTTCAACATATCTATCAGCTCAAATAGAATATAGATACTTACCATGAGAAACTTAAAAGTGGTTAATCTCAAGGCTTTCTATTATTTAGAAATGTACCATCAGTACCAGTTTAAACTAATTACTACTTTTTTAAGGTTTGTTCTTTCATAAAGTAATTTTATGTTACATATTGTCATGAGTTTTTCTTTATTATTTTATATCACTAATGCTGTTTGTAGAAAGAATCCAATGTCATTAGAAAGAAATCTGATAATTTTCAGTGAAAGGTGAGGTTATACAAGTTTTTAAATGATGAATAAAAGCCAAATTAATAGTCTTAATGAATTACTATTAATTCAGTAAGCTACACCAATAGTAGATTTGAATGTTGATACCATTCAATGCCAATACTGGTATCTGCAACTATTACAATACTTAAAAAAATTCAAACATGTTACATGACCTGTTGAAAAAACGAGAATCTATAATTTTGATAAATATCTACTATAGGAAACTTGTAATTTTTAAATCACCAACATTTTATTTCTATTCTTTGGTTCAAAATAATAAAGAAAAACCTTTTCAAAAAGAGGATAAATACATTTTGATATGATGGCATTTGTGAAAAATGATTCAAGAAAAGATACATGTTTTCCAAACCTAATGACAAATAGATCTGTAAAAAATATATCCGGTTAGCAAGATTCCTTCTGTTGTAAAAAGATTAGCTGCTAACATTAAACCTTTAGTTGTCCTGACAGCGGAATACCGTAGTTTCATATTTTACAATTTTAAATAATTTATGGCAAAGCAGAATCGGACTTGTGGTATTACTTGGGACCTAAGCAATATTACTATCTATACCAAACATAACATTTTTCAACTGTCTCTTTGCCACCATACGGGCTGGTTGCTATGGTTTCTGAAGTAATTGCAGTAGGTCAGTTCCGTTAGGGTGAAGCGGATGTAGACTAAGATTTAAAGCCTCAGCTTTAAATCCGTTTTCATTATGATTAATTACAAAGTTAAAGGTTAGATCTAACAATTATTAAAAGGTTAAATGACTAATAAAAAAATTCATCTTGGGGAGAAATTTCTTTGACCTTTAACAGATGTTTTGTAGGATAAAATGACCGCTGAAAATATATATATATTTTTCGCTTTCAAACTTGAGCTACGTTACTTCATCCACCATAGAGAAAACTAATGTTAACGCCCACTGATACTTGGACACACAGCCTGTCTGAATCTGTAAACACAATCTGAATTGAGGTTATTGCTCCTGGCTTCACTTAACCACAGCACCACCAATAACCTAACTATTTCACACTTGATCACACTTTAATGCTATTCACACATTAAATAATGTGCTTTAATGTGACACAGCTGTGATCAAATAATATTTGTGTACCTCTGTAATAAATAAGCCCATTATTGGGAAAAATACATATTTTTGTAAATAATGGGATAAATATTAATCTAGTTCTTCATTGAGTAACTGTCAATATTCACACCAGTTGGAAAAACTTGGACCTGTTTTTCTTCAAGGACTCTCACTTACGCATGTCTTGGTAAATAAACACAATGTGCAAATATAAATTAAATACCCGATCAATTAAATTTTCAAGGCTTATGTGAACTATATGAGACTTAAATAAGATTAAAAAAAAAAGATTTAAAATGTAGTTTTAGTAAAGATTTTAGTATGACATTTAGCAAATGAAATGATCAGGTCAGCAATCTGCTTCCACAAGCTGAGTTTAATCTCTGTGATAATCAGCTGTGGTACTGGTCAATAGGCGGGAGCCTCATTACAGCATCGGGGTTCGATGTTCATCACATCACCATCATGTGGATTTCACAGCAGACCCTCTGTATGTCCTCAGATCTGCTGGATCAGTTGCCTTCCTCCGTAGCAGAATGTCATGCAGTCTGTCCGCCATAACAAGGCAGCCAATATCCTCCTGATCTCAATTAAAAACTGGGAAAAAAATGGGTAACACTGTTTGAAGGGCGATGAATAAGACTGATATGACACTGTCATAAACACCTGTCATGAACATCAGTAGGTCTTCATGAATATTTATGACTGTTGTCATAAAGTGTAATTCGGTAAATCATGACACTTTTAATACAAAATGTCTTTGTTATGACAAGTTGACATTAACCAAGAAATCATTGCTGATATAAATTTGTCATAAAAGTATTACTGATTGGACTTTAAAAAAATTAGGTAACTTTATTAAAGGTAAAATTTAAACGGTAATGATTTCTTGGTTAATGTCAAGTTATCATAATAAAGACATTTTGAATTATGTCAACTTTGTATTAAAAATGTCATAATTTACCAAATGACGCTTTAAGAAAACAGTCATAAATATTCATGAAGGTTTATTCATGTTCATGTCATGTGTTATGTCATGTTAATGAAAGTGTTATGACCGTCTTATTCACCCCCTTCAAATAAATTGCTACCAAAAATGGCAACATACCACAAGATGTGAAAAACGAAACAAAGTAACCCAAAAGAGGACAGGAGCAAGAGAGGCCACAGTTAGTATGAGGTCAGCCATTCTTAACCATTACATCTCTTCAAACCTCTTTAGTTTGTTTTTTCCATTGGTATGATAACGTTTTGCATTATAAGATTATTGCCTTTTTTATGACATACAAAAATATAAATGATGATAAAGCAAGGCTGTTCTCAGATCATGAAAGCGAAGTTCTGCTCTTAGTAGATCTACACCTTCATCAGCTACAAAGCCCCATAAGTCTGTGCAACGCCCCAGGTTTTTTGGGGGGATTTTATTTTGTTGTTTTCAATTTAAAAGAGCTTCCACCAAGCTGATTTTTGAGGAGGACCCAGGAGGGATCAACAAAAACCCTTTACTCACCTGAGCCACAGAT
Source organism: Micropoecilia bifurca (assembly GCA_903067075.1). Taxonomy (NCBI): domain Eukaryota; kingdom Metazoa; phylum Chordata; class Actinopteri; order Cyprinodontiformes; family Poeciliidae; genus Micropoecilia; species Micropoecilia bifurca. Next base: position 62,626 of record CAEGAF010053283.1, read on the forward strand.
GCTTAATGCAGCATCAGGACCTGACTGGGGTGACTTCAGGACAGCCACTTTCATCTGTAAGTAGCTGTCCTTTTGCTTAGAGCTTATCAGCTGCTTATCGGATAAGGTGACCATGACATTTCCTCCTAGAATCTCTTCATGGAGATTGTTTCCCAAGTGAACACAATATTGAATTGTGTTGGGTTTTGTTAAACATAAACAAAACTGCTAACTACACGCGTGTAAAGTTGGACCTAATTACAAAAAGTCAAATTGGTACCTATTTTTGAATTCTGACCCAACAACACATTTTCAATTCCTGTGCATTTTGGTATTAAGTTCCAACATGACAAACTTGCTTAAGCTTTAAGATTTACTTTATTATTCTCCTTCTGTTTGGATTTCACTGAATAATCTTCTTTCACTGCAAAATGTGAACACAGTGGCCAAATATTAACCATATTGAAGCCCAGAGTCAGTTCTGTTGATTCAGAACAAGAGCCAGAGTTCAGTTGGTAAACCGCAAAAAGCTTTATACCTTTTAAAATATGCATGAAGCCATTAACCACAGAACTCATGTGTATTAAGCTCTGCTTCTTTTCTTGAAATAGACAACCCCCTCTTGTTTGACTACAGGAAGAACGACATTGTTCTCTCAGACTGACTTGCTCCACTCTGTTTCTCAACTCCATTCGGCGGATTAAAGTGAAAATCCTTTTATAAGCTCGCAGCCTTAGCAATAAAGACAACATATGGGAAGCTGTGCTGTAAAAGACCCGGGAACAAGACCGACATCCAAACTTAGCGGGGTTTCAAACAAAAATGCTCTTCCTTGCGTTAACAGACCCGGACAGACCTGAAGTTGTGTAGACATGACTATGACTTGCAATTGTCTTGAGCCCATTCTGCTGTGCTACAAAACTAAACTAAACTGAACTGAACTTCCTTTGACTGTCACCCAACCTTCCTTTCACAGTGGGACGGGTCAGGAGTTCTGCCATTTCCCATCAGACTGGCGGTTCTCAAATATCACAGAGTACCCAGAAGCAAACAGATCGTTTCCTCAACATCTGCTAGAACAGCAGGGTTTTGCCTCCTGTGAGCTGGCAGGGTATTGCGCAAGTGACTCAAAGTGGATTTAAACCAGTAGGACGATTATTGCTGCAGCCTGACGGGGCTCGGACTTGCCAGTTCTGGCACAGGGCACAAGGCTGCTGGTTATTATCAGTCAAACACTTCAAATGCGATTCTACTTTAGGCCACCTTACAAGGTGCCATATCAGGCCTCAGACAGGCAGGCAGCAAAAGGCCAATTTGGAACAGAGCATGGGGAGATAAATGGAACAAGCCCCGAGCTACTTTTGAAATGTTAACATATTTCTCTTTGCTCTTGCTTGAGTGGATGCATTTCCGGGGGAAACCACAGCGTTCACCCTGCACACACACCAAAATGTATCAATCACACACATTGGCCCATGGAGTTGGTCATTCTGTGACTAATAGGTCAGATGTGACCACTCTTTGTACATTCCCTTCAGTCATGCATATCTGAGCGTATAAGAACAAATAAGGTGCACAGACACCTTGGTTCCAGTCCACCTCTTTCATTTCCTGTTATATTGCTGAGGTAGGGAGCAATTGTTCTGCTGCTGCTCCTCCCTCTCTTACTCACCACACCTTGGAGGCCTTTCACAAGGGAAGAAAATTGTAGAAGTGAGGACGGCGTCCGTCTCTCAAAGCATGCAGGGCTTCTGACTGTACGACATGCTGAGAGGGATGGGTTTTACAACACAACCCTAATTATTCTGATGCAATAAAGGTATAGTAAACAAAGTGTGAAAGGAGCTTTCTTACCCCTTAGTGTTCTTCACATTTTGTTAAATTATAAAGACAAGACCTGAAGCTCAGGTGGGAAATAGTGTATAGAGACCAATCAACAAAAACTCTATTCCAGAGATAAAGTCTTTATGGGAGACTGACAAGAAGAAAGTTATTGTTAAAAGTTAAATCTAAGAGTAGAATTGCCACAATCCAAGGAGGGGTCATAAGCAGATATGTGGAATAATGTGTAAGATAAGACCAAAGTAGATATTTTTTTGCCTTACCTGCAAAAGACAATGTGTGGCAAAAAAAACCTGAGACAGCACATCACCTTGAGCAAACCATTCCCACTCTGCTGGAAGATAGATGGAGGTAAAGACAGGAAAATCTTGGAAGAAATCCCATTAGATTTTGTAAGACTTAGCCTGGAATGGAGGTTCACTTTTCAGAAAGATGAAAACTCCATACATTTAATATATACATTTAATCGAAAACCCCTTTATATCTCTGTAAAATCTAACTGACCTAAAGGTGTTTGGCAAAGGCAAATTAGAAAGAAATTCAGTCTCAGCATGTCACAAAGTAAAGCATGTATCCTGTTCTTTTCACTTCCCAATTATGTTTTGAAAAACTGAGAAGCACTCTGCAACTAGCTCTCAGTGCTAATTACAATCTTGTGCCTGTCAATGTGAAACACTGAAACTTCATGACACTAGTTTGGTGTGATGTCCCAAAATCTACAAGGTTGCAAGTTTAGAAAAAGAAATAAAGTGCTACCATATAGTTTTACACATCCAGCAAAACTAATCAGCAAATCAAAATTGTTTTCATGTTTTTTTGCCAGCAATAAATTTCTATCAGACAAAACGTAATATCTGAGTTTATTGTCCATCAAAACAACAACCTCAAAGTTCTCCATTGCTAAGTGTTGCTGCAAATGATGTCATTGGAGCACAAACCTCAGTTCCTGCGCGCTTGTGGCCTCCCCATGTTCCCATGTTCCTGCCCGTTTTCACCACCAAAACAGAGAGGAACACACTCTCGAGCCACCGCTTGTTTATTATCCAAAATGGCTGCTGTTTATATACAACATCAACAAACTTACATAAATTAAATATTCACTCTCTGATACTGCTTCTGTGTTTCTGGTATTTGGTAGTTTACTAATAGTAGATTGCATATAAACTGAGCGCAATGATTAGCAAATCCCACTAGTTTTCTGATTTGAACCAAGAATGTCTTGAGAAGTGGAGTCAGAATGAAGTTTTAAAAATATATTAAATAGGCAGTCCAAGGTTGTCATTTACTATGGTATTGTTCCTATCAAATTGGTAAACCTGGACACTTTAAACTGATAAAAAAGTATAACTTTTAATAAATTCACTGTTGACAAATAAATAGCATTTGGCTAAAACTACAACTTTGCATACTTGCTGCAATTTTTCTCCACAGAATATTGTTTTAACAAACCCTATTTTGAAGTGATATGTAGTCACACTCCAATTAATCAGAAAGAAAGCTTAAATAAGTGGGTCAAACTCTGACCGGCAATGTGAAATGAATGAGCCATTTCTCCAATCATTTCAAGCAACCCATTTTTCCCTTGATTAGTTTCAGATGTAGTTTCTGCCTCAATTTTGTTAAGTCCCAACCCACTCACCACACATGGAGTGATAAGCAGCTTTGGTTGGGGCCGATTGTGGCATGAGTATGCAGGACCTGTTGTTTATAATGTGAATACGACTCCTGTTATTATTGATTCTGTCCGAGAGATGAGCCCTCTGGGTTTTTCGGATGTTTATGCAGGAGAATGGTGATGCTTGCTAAGTGGGATAGAGACAAAAAATCAATATGCGAGGTGAAGGGAGGGGAGTGCCAGGCTTCTCTTAGTTCAGGACGAGTTTTCGAATTCCTGTTTTTCTCCTCTTTAGAGCCACTTCTGGAGCCTGGAGGTGATGGCAATCTTCCTAATTTCTATAACTGCTGAGTTAGAGGTCTGCATCGGTTGAGGAGTAGCAGCTGAAATCTACTTGATGAGTATTTATACAAGGCAACACTTTTCATTTGGAGCTTATTGTTTTACGTTAAAGTATACAGATTTCTTCTTGTTTTCTCATTTTGGGATGGTAATATATATATTTCAATCCTGACCGTTTTTTTTTTCCCTTGCTGCATCAGAATATCCTTTTCACTCTTTGTGAGTTTTAGCATCTTGGCCATGAAATCTGGAGATCAAAAGCAGTTAAAGCCTAGCAAAGCATAGGACCAACATGCATGACATGCGACAGAATATTTTGTCAAATATTATTTTCCTTTGCAGTTGCAAATTTGCACGTTAACAATGCAGTGATAAATGAAATTTGATATATTGTGCAGATCTACTGGAAGAAATTACAAAGCCATTAAGGCATTGAAATGCCGGTAAAGCACATTAAGAACGTTTTATCTCGTTTTATTCAAGTTTGATTAAGATATTGTACCTAATCAGTAAAGATGATACAAAGTTTTCAATTAAACAGCTCCCAGTAGAAAAAAGAGAATATTAATGAGGAAAAGAATTTGCTAATTAATCATTTTTAAAAAGTGGTTAAACGGTAACTATCTGCCTCAATAAAGCAAAAATATAATGTCAGTGCAATTTGTAGAAACTGGGCTGAATCACATAAATCCTTGTCAAATAATCCTAGAGTGGGTATAGAAGGTTGGCTCATCACCACCGGAAAGTGTATAATGCCTCTGGGTGCTCAATGTAATTTTATATTCATTACCTCACTGACGTATTGTGCTGATTCGCTACTTGTTCTTAAATATTTCATACACTGCTGACACTTTGTGATAACAAGTTTTTGCCAGCATTATTAATCTGTAGAGGTGGAAGTTTTGAAACCAGAAACTTTTCTCAAAGTTGTGTTCACATTTATTTTAATAAACCTGAACATACCTATAAAGTCTCACATATGGGAAATTAACCCAAATGATGACCAGAAGCTCAATTTGAAAAGTTATAATGAAAATGTTTCACTTTAGGAAAAAAAAACCCAAAAAAACCTGTCATTTAGATTGGTTAATCAATGGTTTTGAGAATATAATATCCATTTTCATTCCTTGTCTAATGTCAGTTAATGGACTTTTTATTCTGTACACGCCTTTTTCACCATGCCAGTGGATCCATAAAAATAATGCTTTGAATGGCAGCACCTTGAAACTTGAACCTGGCTGACGTGAGAAATCTGTAGTATGAAATGGGAAAATAAAACAAGTGCTGAAATTCTTTTTTAAACTACTATAGAATTATATCAATATTTTAGAAAGTTGAGCAAAGAAAGTCTTTTTTTAACAGAAGAAATTGCAACTACAGCACGAAGAGAGGCTACATTATTAAGTGGACCACACGTTTAACTATTTTAAATATATTGTTGATCACATCATTTCATTCGCCTTGTGCTGATTCATCATATAAAATTCCAATAAATGTAAAGTGACAAAAGTGATTCAAAACCCTTGCAGTGTATCTGCTGTGGCAAAAATAAAGAGAAATAAAATGGAAATAAGCCCCCTTTATTCAATATTGATTTACATTTTATATAAAAATTACTTACATTTAATACATTTCTCCAAAATACAAGCAGCCAAACGACATACAAATCAAATACAAAATTATAAAATTTCTTATATCTATCATGTTCATCTTCAGCAGAAACGTGTTTTATAATAACTCCTAACGACCTGTGTGACTGTGGTACATCACTTCCTCGCCTGTATCGTTCCAACTGTTGAAATATGAGACCTAGAAAAATATGGTATTAATTATCTGTCCTCTGAACAATACAGGAATCTGACAGCAAACATTCAACATGGGCCTCGTGTGAAGTATTTCCGTTGAGTGAGTGGAGTTTGTAACAGGTGGTGATGGAGAAGACGGAAGGACTGTGGAATTACATCGTCGGTGAGGAAAGACCGACTGGGTTACGGTCTTTCGTGAGGAGATCCAGCTGCGTCAGAGCAGGGGGAAAAAAAAGACGACAGCTAAAAAAAATACAAAGCCTCAGCTCACTTATGAAGCTTCCTGGTCCTTCCAGCACACATAGGAAACAAAACACATGAAACACTTTGCAACTATACATACATTTGCTTAGAAAATATGTAGCCAAATCGTCTGGTTTTGCCCTTCAAAAACAAACCTCGTGTCAATGATCCTTTTAAACTAGAGTCAGCTATTGGTACAAACTGTAGCATTGAATTGGAGCATTTGAACTGTGCACAGGAGTGGCTTATGGTTTAAGTTTTATTTATTTTTTTTGCAAATCAGAAGGTTTACTTCGGTACAGTATACAGTATAGTGCTGTATAGCTTTGAAATAAAAATGAGTAAGCAAACTGCATATGTAAAATCAAACTCCTGAACACACCAACAAGGATATTATGCTGATGCTAAACGAGAAAAACTCAAGAGCCTCGTAGGAAATAGAAAAATCTTGTTTCCTCCTTTATATTATATATTGTACACTGTGGTAAAAAAAAGAAGTACAAAGTGTAAAGTTAGGCTATGCGGCGGTTTCACGAATTGTCCCCTCTAGTTTCTTTGGGAGTAGCTCTCTCCTTTCATCAATACTGATGACTGGCTTCCGACAGTTTTGTCCGTCGATATAGATCTTTGCATACACGGGGTTGGAGTAATTCATAGGCTGCATTGGGAAAACAAAAGGAGTCAGTGAGGATACTTCCATAAATACAGTTCCAACAGTGATAATCCTAAAGTAGCAACAATTAATATGTTTTGATATTTATCAGTCGTAAATAGCTGGGGAGGCAACACTTCACATTAAATCTGGTAAAGTTTGAGACTGTAAATAGCTTCCTATTTACAATACAAATAAGTTTTAAACATAACACTAAACACATCCATCTGGAGTCATGTTTGGTTCCCCCCTTTGGGAAGCTCAATTTTCACTCTCATTTTATGTCATTTCAGTTTTTAGTACTTCCAGCCTCTATTTGGGTCCCATTTGTGTTACCCATTTAGCTCCTGCTTGGTACAGAGGGAATTACAAAATGAATGTTCATCAAAGTTTGTTTGCTAAAAACAGCTGGTCACTGCACCTTGAACAAACTGGTAAGAACGCATCTGAAAGCTCATTTTCATTTTTTTTTTGTAAAATAACAGAGCACAACGTTTTGGCAGAAATCAGTAAGACTGTGTAGAGTTAGGTGTCGATTCTCTTAATTAGGAAAGACAATTAGTGGAAGTTTGAGTCATGCATATTTAAGGAACGTCTAGGTTTTGAGAAATAAACATGCAAACGACTCAGTGAGAAGAAAGAAAGTCCTTGCTTGCTTAGAAAGCATGCAGAAAATACACAGATTACATATCCATTAAAAAAGATGGGAGCCTGTGGGTGTTCTACAATCAACTTCAAGGTAATGATGAGCTGATATTTTGATCTTGCAGAAAGCAACTAGGAGTTTGTGTACTTACATCTATATAACTGCAATACCTTTTTGATATATGCTACACATGCAGCATGTGTAGCATATTATCTGACTGAAAATGATTCGATAATCAAAACTCCCCTGGGTGTTTGGACTTTTTTTTTTCCCAGATAGCAAATATAAAAGTTGCCTTTTTTACAGGGTACAAAATATCTGGTTGAAACTGCACATATACTAGTGTGTTTATAATTTTTAGAATAAAAAAATAGTTAAATTCACCTGTCCAGGAATGACCTCCTTGGGCACAGAATTCATGCCCAAGGCGTGAGGGTCACTGGATTTTACACACCACCCCTGCAACAAAACAGATACCATCTTCTTTCATCACTGCAGCTGCATACAGTAAGGCAATAATCCCGCTGTTTTGGTCAAAGACTATAATCAGTCCTTTGGATTTAAAACAAATTGAAAAACATCTGAGCAAACAGGAAAAACTTCAAGACGCGAGTTCAAGTCAGCAAATCTCAGTTAATAACAAAGCACGGCAGTCCGCACAAAGGCAAATGTCAAAACTGGCAGCCCAAGAAGCAATAGCATTAGGCTTGAGGCTTTAGCAGATGAGCTGTAAACCAGCATACGTGAGGGTGAAAGGATTTATTTGATGTACTGAGTGTGGGAGTGAGGTTGAGCGTTATGGACAGAATAAATCACCAACAAAATGAAAAGTCCTCTTGGCATCTTTAAGCAAGTGTTAAAAAATATACCAAACCTCAGTAACAGAGTATTGTATATTCCTTCAATAAATCAAGAGAGGGAAAAAGCAGCGAACACGTCAGCATGCGTTATAGGTCAAGAAACGTTGCTTAAAATGGCAAATAAACATTCTAGATGTTCTTGTTCGTTTTTAAGCAGTGCAGAATTTATCGAGAATCTGACAGAAACACATATGGAGAAACATACTGCAAATGTTCAAAACAGATTGCTAATAATAACTTTACAACCCATACTGTATTAATATGCTGCTCGATCAAATTAAATACTCATTTATGCAACCAGACGGACTCTGTTTGCAAGTGCGCTTCTGGGAGATTCGCAGCTGCATCTATATAAACCCAATTAATCGGCTTCTAAGAATTTTTGTTGAAAGGCGTTTGACAAAAAGATCTAATTTGATTATGCAATCAAATTATTATTAGTAAATTAGTAATTGCAAACATTTTCTTGTTACTGTAATAAAGGACTCCAAATATGACAGAACATGAACTTCTGAGATGGCTGAGCTTTATCATAATCATGTTAAAACAAAAAAAAAATATGGTGTTTAACATGCAAGATCAAAAAAAGTAGCCCGTAATAGTCAGTCTCATCATTTTAGAAACATTTTTCACAAAGACAGTTCTGAAAAGTAGAGTGTGTATTTGTATTTATTCTCTTATCTTAAAACTCTTAAATAAAATCCAGTGAAACTAACAACCTTCACCACTAATACCCGAGTACTTCATCTAGAAAGGTTATAGTTCATTTTAGGTTCCTTCTGCAATTTAAATGTCCATAGCTTTTTGTGAGTTATGTATATAGTAGAAAGAATTAGTTTAAGCACTGAACCTTGTGGTACTCCACAAGTAATCCTGCACTGTGAAGATTTATCATTTACGCGAGGAAACTGGAATCTCTGCTAAGGAAGGATAACTTGTATCTAAAATGAGAATAGTAATCAAAGGAAGCACTTCTTCAAATAATTTTGTGGGGACAGGATCCAACATGAACTTTCAAGATTTAGAAGAAGCTAAAACATTTGGGCACAACTGAATAAAATCAGTCTAAACACAGATTAACTTTTTCAGGATGTCACTAAATTTTGTTTTTAATAGAATCAATTTTGTTTTTACAAAGAATCCCATAAAGTAATTACTGCTGAGAGTTGGGGGAGTCAACAGCTGTGACTCTGGGTAAAATTGCAAAACAAAACCTCGGATTATTCCAGCTCTCGTCCCGTTTCAAGAAACTATTGACTCAGGCAGGCTGAATACAAATACACAACACATTTTAAGGTTTTATTTGTAAAACATGTTGAAAATTCAAAATTACTTACTGCTGTTTGGACCATTATATAAACTACCAGTGAAGTTCATTGAAGTGTGTGGTTATTATGTAGTAACATCCGAAAAAGTTCAAAAAGTTCCTTGCACAAAAAACATGTAGGACCATTATATGTTCTAAGAACATGTATTAAAATAAAAAGTATTTAATCAAGCCCACCTTGTGAGGGTCCAGTGTGAAGTTGGGTCGCAGCAGACTGCCTGCATCAGCATGGTTGTCATGGTCCACCTCATACATGTTGTATGACGGGTTACCAATCTCCACGTTTATCCCTCCGTTTGTCATGGGCTGCCTCTGCACTCGTTTTCCCCTGAGGAGTGTGTGTTTGTGTGTGTGTGTCAGAAAGAAAGAGAGAGAGAGAGAGAGAGAGAGAGAGAGAGAGAGAGAGAGAGAGAGAGAGAGAGAGAGAGAGAGAGAGAGAGAGAGTCATTAACATGAACCACAACATCCAGGTCAGCTCACCTCCCAGTGCTGCACACGTCCACACAAGACATCACCAGACAACGCTGGGAGAATATTAACTCGGCTGGGTAGTTACATTCAAAATAGCCAAACAAAGTTCTCAGAAAGAAAGTTGAGACATTCATTCATCTTCAAAGCTGCACATTGTTTGATAGCGTCACCACCTGCTGCTTGGAAACCACCCTTTCAATTTTTATCGTTTTATTTCTTTTATCTGCATACCTTTGCCTCCGTCTGCAGATATAAACACCTGCCACCACCATCACGATCAGGATAACCAGCAAAACCAGAGGTACGATGATGGCAATGCTTCCTGGAGGGGAAACAGATGAGAGATGGAGGGACGTGTTAGAAATAAAAACCGAGCTGAGGTGAACTCAGACAGTGATCACAGAAGGTCAACTTTGATTTCGTTCTTTTTAACTTTCAGCCGGCATTACTTTGTTCTATTTACGAAGCATCTGTTCAGATAATATACCCAGTAGATAAACAGTGAAACGATATAAAACAGGTGCTAAACTGTGCATTAAAAGTTCATAAAACGTCCAACAAGTACAACTACAAAATGTAACTCAAGTTTACTTCATCAATTAGAAAATAAACCAATTAAATTCAGAGCTATTCAACTAAATAAAGTAAATAAGCTCAATGAAGGCTTTTGGATCCAAACAATGGTAACTGGTGACTGCTGGCTGTTCTTAGAATGTCATTCAGGCTGGCTGTGCTATGACAGGAGCTTAACAGCTCAGTTTTCAGAAACCTAAAGAAAGTCGCCATAGTAACACACAGATTTTCACAAAACAACGCTCTCAGGGACATGTTTTCAGCTCTTGACTTCATATATTGTTATGTAGTGTTTACTTAATCCCAAAGAGAAGTCTACCTCTCTGACCTGAAGTTAGCTGATATTTAATTAAGTTACTGTAGGAAATATACTGAATATAAGTATAAATCTTAATGTGCTTTCCAACCAGATACCTAGTCAGAAATGTGCCAATTCTTTCTTGTATTAGGATATAAATGGGCCAGTAAATATTATTGTATCTAGATTTACCAATAAGTAAATATAAAATGTTACTAATGTATTGCTTTTTAATCTGTGATTGTATGTTAAAACATACTTAAATATGTCTTGTTTGATTTTGACACTAAAGTGTTTTGTTCTTTATTGCAAGACATTGTCTTCAATATTTGTCATTTGCTGTTGCAAGTTTCTGGTTATCTCTTTTATTCATTATCTATCTTTATAACTGATATTAATAGCATCAGCAATATTTTATCATTTATTGAGGTTAGGGGGATTTCCAGAAGCTGTTGTAATTAACCGTTTTATAACCCTTTCTGACCCATCGGGGACTATGATCCCAAATGCACATGAAACACGCTGAAACCAACATTTTTAAATGAGCTCTTCCATTTCTTTTAAATACATTGACTTTGGTATAATAGCCAGCAGAATTATGCCTGAGGTTTGGCAACAAAAATTGTGGATATTTAATCACATAGGCAATTATATATGACATATTAAACGGCGTTAAACTGAAAAATCTGGAGGTTTAGAGACCTTGTCAAATGTCGTTTTGACTAAAAATCTGGATCTTTTTTTTTTTTTTCAAATTCCAATCTTTTTTTCTCAAAATTTCTTTCTTACTGTTTATTCAATGTCACCTGCTGTAAAACATTTTGAAATGCCTTGCTGCTGAAATGTGCTATACAAATAAATTTTGATTGATTGATTGATATGTTTAACAAACATCAAATTTATATTGTTTGCTGTTTAATCATCGCACACTGGAAAAAGTACAATTCAAATAAACCAATTAATACCATAACTTATTATGACCTTCATGTCCAACAGGACTGCTTGGTCACATCTCAGAGGTTTAAATGTAACAAAAAAAGACATTTAATAAAACATGGGATTCTTATCCTTATTTTTGTTTATTTCTCCACTTCTTACCTCCACTTGTGTTGTCTGATCTGCTGCTTTTAGGGGCAGGCCTCTCACATTGTGTCCCAGCCCAATTGGCAGAGCATCTGAAGGAAGTTAAAGCAGAATGTGAATAAAACATCTTTAGCTTTCGTTTTTTTTAGTCGGCAAAGTGCTCAGGAAACACCTTAGCAGGTTCACAACAGTATATGATGTGACAGATGTTCACATGTGCAACACATTATGATTCAGTCTTGCAGTGAAGTGCTTTGATCCAACAAACACAACACACCACCTGGAGAGAGAATAAGCACTATGTACATCCATATTGTGTTCACAAACGGTGTGCGTTAATTTACTAGCGTTGATTATTCAGTTAATAAAAAGATATACGCAAAAAAAACAACAAATGACAGCAGGACAACAAATCTCATCTCATTTGTGTTCCAATACAATCCAATGGGTGTGATGTATGACCCTTGTTAGAAAAGGTGATGTTTAATTTCACAGTAGTCGCAGATGGGCCCGTAAAGCATGAGTGATCAGGTGGGCGTGGCAGGGTGATGAAATTATTCTAAATTACATGCAGTATCAGAGTCAGAACGTCAGGCTATCAAAAATAAGAATGCAGCCCCATAGATGCGGGAAATGAATCCCGCCTTTGTAGGACGAAATGTCAGTGCGAGATGAATTTTAATAGGAGGTTGGAGGCAAGGTGGAGTTTGATCTATGTACCAAGAAAACAAACTTCCTAAAAAAAAATAAATCTAAGCTAATCTTTTTTTAAAAGAAAATTACATCAATTAATCGGTTTTGGATGAGAAATTATGTATGATTCAGGCCATTACCTGACATGTTTAGCTGCTAATCATGAACAGGATGTAAATACACACACTGATGCTCACATTACACATATACGGTACCATGTTTTATTTCCCCTGGGGTTCACTTGTGCACAGTGAGGACTGCATGAGATGGGCAAATGGGTGGCAGTAAAGGAGCCAACAAAGATGCTGAGTCATGCAGCAACTGACAATGTAATAAGTGCTGTATTAGTTAATAACTGTTCAAGATGTAACAAATACCATTAGTGTCCAGAGTATAATACATTCACTGACTATGTGTCTACCAGCGGCTCCATATAACTATAAGATCCTACTGAAAGACTGGCTCTGGGGTGTAAACATGGCTGCAGTGAAGGTTAGAATAACATACATTTAATTTATACATATTCCTGGTCAAATCAGAAAGAATATTTCCAGCTCTTATTCCACGTCCAATTGTCTCAATGTTCCTTCCGTCCTTCCATTAACCCATCCATCCATCCATCCATCAGAAATTGATGACTGACTTTTGTATTTGCGTCAAAAATGGTTGAAAACATTCAGAGGACTCTGGAAGTTTTAGTCTCGAAATATATGTTATATATGTTAAAATTTTAAATATGTCGGAATCCTGTAACTATTTGCTTAATAATGTCAGCAACCACAACCATAAACTGTGACATCTTATACTAAGACTTCAACATTTTATCTGTTAAAACAAAGTTTTGGTGCAATAATAGAAAAGCAGCTAATCCAGAAAAACACTCAGCGTCTTATGGCAACAGTATGCAATACTGTGTAAATAAAAGTCACTGTTCTTCCAAAGATCACAGTTATCTGTGGTCTTCTTTAGGAGGATTTTTCTGTCTTTAATACTTATGTCTTTGCACAGATTTTTTTCCTCAAACAAATCAAGATTTTGTTTCCTTTTGGTACTTTCATCTAAAAATTGTTGTCCTAAAGGATTTTGAAGTGAAACACAAAATAAGTAAATAAATACAAAAAGATAACAAATTCTCCTAACATGGTAACATAGTATCCAATGCTCCTAAACTTTATCACCAAAAAAAATAATATTTGCATTTTACATATATATCTAGCACTTATTACTTGACAGTTTGCTACAAGAAGGTACCAGATTTACAAACTGCAGAGTCTGAAATGATGCTAAATGGAGTGGAGGAGGGTGAGTGTATACAAAGGAGGTGAGTGGGCTCTGAACAAAGCTGGAGAGGTGAGAGGGACCTACTTGCAGCGAGGTTTGTTAAGAGCTGTTAATGTGCACATCCCCTCATTCTGACAGAAGTAATCGCAGGGGTTGGCCAGCTCATCACAACGTTGGTTCTTGAACCCTGAAGTGCAGCTGCAAAACATTGTGTTGGGAGTGATGAAAGGGCCCAGAGAATGTATGTTGTTGAACACTTGGCTGCTTGACGAATGGAGATTGACTCACTAAATCCTTTAAGCACCTTCAGTTGTCAGACGGAGTAATACAGTGTTGCGTTTTCAGAGAGTAAATTAGGAAAATAAATCATGTGAAAACATAAATCTGCTTCTGGAAAAAAAAAAAGAAGAAAAAAAGAGTCTCCTCTAAAAGACATGTTATTTGAAAGTCTGTTTTGCCACTTTCCAGTACCAAGGTTTCCAAAGGTTTAAAATATTACGATTTCCAATCTGCTAAAATTTTAAAAGTCTCCAGCTGTCCGACATCTTGTTATTGTTGAACAGTGAATCTCATTTCTCCTAGTTCGGGTTGAACTTGAAGAGTACTAACTTAAGGCACCCTTTCATTCTCTGCTGTAAGAGTTACAGAAAGAAAAATGTTTGTTCGTCTAGAACTACAAAACAAAACACTACAATTGCTGACGCAAACTTAATGGTTTCAATTATTAGGAAACTAATATAATAATTGTTAGAATTAAAGGGAAAGATTGTCAATGACATGGCTTTGCCTTTCTTTCTGGGTAATAATTTCTTTTAGATAAGATGTAAAGCTCGGTCCTAGAAAAAAGCAAAGCAGTTAATGCTATTTTATAGAATTGGACTTACAGTATCTAGAAAAAATGATCTGTACTGAGACAGCTACAATATTATGCAAGAGAATGTAAAGAAAGTTCAACATGAGTTTAATTATTAAAGGTTTTTGTCTAACTAGACAACAATATTGGCCACTTGAGGTTTTCTCGCACTAAGAAATAGATTCTTTTCAATGTTTCGTAACTTGTATTTTTTGCAGGGCCGTTTTTTTCTTTTTTACAAGTTTAATGCAATAATTATCATCACAATTGAATCAGCGTTACACAGCAGGGTTTTTGCATTTGGGGAGCTTGATGAAACACACATTAACTCGGAGGATTAAGGTCAAACTTTATGATTTCTTGACACCGCCATATCCATCATCTCACATAATTTCAAGTCTTTGGAGCAAATAATAAACCGCATTATCAGGATCTGTTAACCTCATCGAATAAGATGGAGTAATTTGCATAGAAATTGATTCTATCCTCTGGAATTTGGAGTGAGGTGACCGCAAATTTAAATTTAACTACAGTGGACAATGAGCATTTAAAAAAAGGGAAAACTAGACAGATGGCTTTTGAAAATGAATTTCCAATTTCCTCCTTGGACAGATTTTTAACACCCAATGAATGCGATTATCGCAGAGGAAGTGTTCATTTTAAACAGCATTGCGAGTCGTCTTGATTCCCTCATGCGTGCCACTTTAGCTTTTGTCTGGTACAAGTTTTTGAGTTTCATAGCATACTGAAGCAAAGATACGGAACTTTTTCTGTTTTTGTTGAAGGAAAAAAAAAACTTCTAAAGCCAGCTGCTGAAGACAGTCGCCGAGGTCTGACATGAGCTTTAAACGGCAGAGAGGAACAGCATGAGATGTTCAGAATGGCAGGCTTTGAAACAGTTTCAAATCATTTTATCTGTCTAAACCCTTAAGCCACAGAGAGGTGTCACGCTGCACAGGGTGGTGTACTGCCACTCAGCCCCCTGCTGTTCATTGGCGCCTCAAACAGTGACATCAGATCTTCTCTCAATTTAAAGAGGTTTTCTTTTTCTAATCCAAAAGGAGACACTTATTTTGTTGAGTTCTTGAGGCAAAGAGAAAGATATCCCTTGATAATTTTTCCTTCTGCTCTAAAAGCCACTCTTTCCTTTGCCCGTATTTCAGTAAAACCAAGTCTGCGTAGAAAACATTCAGCTCTCTTCCCTCTCACCTCTTTCACCCATTAGGCTGTAACTTACTGACAGAATGGAAGGCTGGTATCGGGGTCCAGGTGACAGGTACCTCCATTGTAGCAATATCCATCACACAGCTGACAGCTTGGTGCAATTCTACCATTTGTGCAGCTGGAGGGTGGAGAAATAATTGACTCAGGTTACAAGCAAAAAACTATATTTTAACAAGATGGAGGAGGGAAGGAGTTCTGGGTGGTTTTTGTCTAACAAATGCATAATTGTTGGAAGAGAAGAGACTTCACCAAATAGCGACATTGCACACATGGTTAGGGGTGTAAAAACTAAATGTTAGCATTTTTACGCTAATCTTTATGCAGACGAAAATAGAACAGAAAATAAATAATTTAGCAGCCTGAATAAAAACATTCATTTAAAAAATGCATATCATACCAGAAATATAAATGAGAATTAAACAAAAACAAAGTGGAAACATAATACCATGAATGAACAAAACAAAATAAAAAAACTATAGAAAACATGTAAATATCAATAGAAATAATAATGATATAGAAAATAATGCCAACAGTTTTTCCTTGAATGTGATAGTAACCAACCAATTAAATAATCAATTAACATAAGAAATACACAAAAATGTATTTTAAGTGGAAACTAACCAAATAAAAGATAAATTATATTGGTAAATAGTTAACCTGGCTTCTATTTCATTGAGATTATTAGTTCAGAGATCTTCCAGTGGGTCGAGGCAGCAACTGTGATATGAATTGGGAATATGTTGTTTCATGGACAAATACTAGAAGACCAAAGCTGAATAGACAGCACTATCTAACTCAGTCGACTCTCCCTTTAGAAAAAATTACTCGTGATAAAATACCAATAACACAAATTTTATCAAATTTGGCAACCATTTATTGGGAAAATTAAAGTTATACAGTGAATTCTAAATTAAAGATGTAAATAAATTGGAAAGAAAGGTTGGTGTGAGGTTTTGATTTAATTAACATGCTTCTTTTGATGTTTTTTTGTAGGATTTAAGTCTGTTGCAGCATTTTAGCTTGACATTTTGGTCTTGTTCTATTTTGTTATTGTTATTGTAACCTGGCTTCTATTTCACTGACATTAATAGCAGCTAAAATTCTGCAGCAGTGGTGTGCAGACTAAAAGTTTTTCTTTTATTTTTTTCATTTAATCAAATCAATTCAAAGAGATTACAGTCTGTGGAGGCAGCAACTGTGAGAATATGCTGTCTTTCCCCATGAATGAACAGAAAATGTAAACCCCAAAGATTTCAGCAACAGAAATAATGGAAGGAAATGCCAAACACTCACTTGCAAACCACATCTAAAGTTTCCTCATTAATAAGGCAGGGAGCCCCATGGCATCGGAGACACTTGTCCACCTCACACTTGTTCCCTTCATACCTTGCGGGACACACACATTCCACATAGCCGCTGCTGGATAACGTACAGGCCTTTGAGTTCACACAGTAGTGATGGCAGATGTCTGTTTCATATTGAGGAGCACAGAAGGAAAGGTTAGTGTATAAGCTGGTTAGATAAGAATTGTACAGGGCTTTAATGGGACTTAATTATCCACATCAAATGACATCTTAGCCACAGATGGAAACATATCTCCCCTTGGGCAAGCAGCAGTGAGAAAATACTAATGATGTGCAACTGGAATTGTTTTCCCCCATCCCATTATGTCAATGCACTGCTAAAGAAAATCCATCACTGTGGAAATGAAATACCCAAAGGATGTGAGATGGAAGAACTCTAATTCTGTTTATCTGCAAATTGAAGCAAATGTGGTGTTTGTGGAAAGATAACTCTTTGGGCAATTGCTTTTGTTTAACACTAAATGTGTGCTAAAAGTATATATTTTTTCTGGGAGTTTCATCCCGGGTAGCTGAATACAGATTAATGCTTTGTGTGATTACAAGGGAATGTCAGTTATGCAAACGGCAGGTTTCCAGAATGATCCACGAGTTGAGATGAAGAACTCACGGTAAAGACAGCGATCCCCGGTGTACTCTGCCATACAGCGGCACACAGGCTGATTTCCCTGAGTGACATCACATGTTCCCCCATTAAGACAATAACTGTCACAAATCCGCTTCTCACAGAAAGGCCCGGAGTATCCAATAGGACAACGGCATGTAGGTTTCCCTGAGAAAAAACACAGTCAAAGTTGTACAGATCAGTGCCAATTGTACAAACAGTTATGATTTGGGTTGTTATAGTCCTCAATTTTCCTTTTTCTAAAACAGTCACAAAACAGTTGCTCGTAAAAACAGTCACTCCCCTTTAACTATTTCACATTTACCATAAAAGTCAGTTTTGTATTTTATTTAGGATTTTATATGATGGACAACGTATTTTTTCTTCCACAAACCAAATTACAATTGGAAAACTTTATTTTTCCATCATGAAAAAAAAGTACAGTTTTGGCCTTTTTTTTTTTTTTTTTACATGTTTGTTGAGTTACCTGTGTGGTTTGTGGAAAATTGCAAATGGACTTCTTATGGCTTTATGTTATTAGTGACTTCTTGCCATTGTTCCATAAAAGTCACATTTCTGCAGTGCATAAATCATAGTTGTCTAGTCAATAAATTCTTCAAAGAGATATTTGGATCTCTGAGGGTTCTCTAGAGTTAAGCCTTCTCCATGGACAACGACTTTGCAATTTCCATCCAAGAGTTTTTAGCCATTTGACAATCTTCCTAGGTATTTTGTGAAGAATCAAACAAATGTGTGCAATTCCTCACTGTGTATGATAAACACACTTCAAAAGTATTCATGTCGTTGGCAAAATCAAAAACTGGACAGTGGAAGTGGACTAGTAGCAGCAAAATATCAACACTGCTATCTGAGCACATTTCTGCATAAAATATGCCCACAAACTCCTCATCAGTCACACAACAAATCACCCAGAGCTCTGTGCAAAATAGTTTGGGGGTTGAGAAAAGGAAGAGAAAGCCTCTCTGCAAACTAACACAATAACACAATATTTAGTCATGTAATTACGTCAATGAGAGGCAATTTCAATGCTTTGGATGGAGCCTGGAAGAGACTTTACCATGGAACTTTTTCTGGAGTCAATTGTGTTAATAACAATTGTCCCATCTCTAACTATAATATTTTGAATGAGAGTTTATTTTCACAACATACAAGTCTGGGAGCATAATTGAAAGCAAAGAAGTCATACAAAAGTTATTCAAGGAAGTGCCTTTTGGTCTGTACCGGTTAATATTCATGTGAATCTCGAGGCTTCCACTGATTGGCAGCTATGGTACCAAGCAGAGGTATGCTGTTTGACACGTCCTCCAGGCCGATCCAGCTTTTAATTCAGCCAGAAACAGCAGGCATATAATTGCTCCAATGACTTCACATTCTGGCCACAGATTTATTCCTTGTCAGACATGGCTGGGATATTTCCAACAGGGAGGTGATTCTGGACGCCTCCTAATCATGTCTCCAGATGATTTCTTAGATTCCACATTCAGAGCCCGGATCATTTCGACTATTTCTTTGGTAATCCTGAAAAGTTTCACAAATAAGATAATTTTGTATCTGGGTCATTAATTTAAATGTGTGATTTTATCTAAATGACTGGCAGGTATTCCTTAGTGGATATTCAGGTATGAGCCAATTAGTGTAAAGCAATGAGTATCTGAAAATGTTTCAACAGTAAGAATTTTTTCATAATGAGCAGCAAGACTTACATTAAGATATGTAATAAAGGTGCCAGTGATACAGTTTACTATGTTATGTCAGATTAAAAAAGTCAACTTTTTAAAATATCCAATCTTGGTCATTATGGTTAATCTAATTTAACTGAATCAAAGATCTGAATGTCCCTAGTTCTATGTTGAGTAATTATTAAATGGAGTCCACATTTATAGTTTAGTCTTGAGAAAAATAGAAATTATCTGTGAGAGAATCAGAGGTTTGATGGAGAACTTGTGAAGATTAGTAGGCATCATAAAGACTAAGGAACATACCAGGCAGGTCAGGAATAACGCTGTGGGGAAGATTTAAACAGGTCTAGGTTATAGAATAACATAAAAAGCTTTGAAAATCTCACAGAGCTCCATTCCATCCATCATTAGTAAATAGGAAGAATGACACAATGGGAAAGTCACCAAACCATGACTTTGCACCCAAAGTGACAGACCAGGCAATGGGAGCATTATTCATAGAAGCAGTAAAGAAGCTCACTGTAACTCTGGACTAGCTGCAGCTACCCACAGCTAAGAGAGGACACTTAGTATTACATTACAAATCTGGGCTTTATGGAAGAGTCACAGAAAGAAGCTCTGAGCTATGAGAAGAAGAAAATATGTTGAAGTAGTGCTACTTTGACTTGAGTAAAATTTTGGGGTGTTCTATCACCATCTTCATATTAGAATATTTTTTCTATTCAGAATCTTGTACAGGAAGTAAAGAAGTGGCTACAAGACGAATGACTCTTTCTCTTAAACATTTCAAAAGTCATTATTCTAGCTAAATAAATGTGGGATGTGAAATTACATACTGGTGTAGCATGACATAAATGGAGGCTTGTATCCATAACAACATGGTAGTCCACAATGCGAGAAGTTGTCAAGTACCACCTGCTGATGATTGTCCATTGTTGAATGGAGGAGCCTGGCTTTGTGAAAGTTGAAAGGTATTAAAGACTGCATGTAGAGCCAACATGCAGCCTTCTTACATTACTAAATAGAAAGGCACTTATAATACAGAGGCATGTACACAAATGAATATATCAGCCTATTTGAACAATAATTTAATATATAGGAGAAACTTGTCTGATATATTACATATATATGCGTCAACCAACACAATTAAACAGCATCCAGAGCCTCAAGGAACCCGAGGCGCGTCTCATCCATCCGCTGGGCCTTGCCACACAGGACCATGGTGACCTCAGCACCACAGATTGGAGAGGCTGACTCAAAGTCCCCAGTCCACACTTTCTCACTGCAAGGCAGGATTGGGATGATCTTAAAGTACTCTGCCCACTGACCCACGATATCCAGAGTTAAGGCCAGTTGATTGATCGATTGATCGCACTGTTCCCTCCTTCTGAGTTACCAGAACGCAGATGAGAAAAAGGAATTCAAACCAAGTTGGGCCCAGATGAAAACGTGATTATTCCCTTGTAAAATAATGGGTTTACTGTCATTTAGTACATATCCAAAACATAACCCCTTCCCCTCCAGAAACATCTATTTGTAAAATGTGTAAGAATGCAACTTTTTAAAGGTTTTATTGGCTCTAGTGGCCTGTTTTTGATAGAGAACTGACAGGAAAGTGGGTAACGAAAGAATGGGGAAGACATGCAGCAAAGATCGCGAGGCCAGGAATTGAACCTGAGATGGCATTGTCAAGGACTAAGACCTCCTTATGTGGGTTGTGCTTAACCCCTGCATCACCACAGCACTCCATTACAATGGCATTTCTAAAGCTTTTATGTGAACAAGTAGGTTCATTAGTAATAAAGGAACAGTGGTGACACTTTCCACGAGATTTCAGCCAAACAAATTTACTCCAAGTGCTATTAAGATTTATCCAGGAGGTCACAGAAGAACCCACAACAACAATAATGTAATAATAATTTAAAGTCATTGTTCATCATACAACAAAAATATACCGTGTAAAAATGGTATCCCTGTTGAGGTTTCCAAGGTGAAAACTACTGCTGATGTTAGCCAAAACCAAAAACATGAGCTTGATTGCGAGGTTTGGGAGTGAAAGACCAGATTTAAATCTGACTGAGATGTTGTAGTATGCCCTTAATATCCAGCAAAGAGAAGTGGATCAAAATGTATTCACAGAGAGGTAAAAAAAGGTGATATTGTAAACACAAGTTGGCAGTTCTTACCACCTAGATTGGCCAAAACAGTTATTAGATCAAAGGGGCAATTCATTTATAAGATAGGAATTGTAATAGTTTGGATAGTGTTTTCCACTCCTAATACATTAAATAATCATCTAAAATGTGTTTTATGTTTGCTCAGGGCATCTTTGGCTGATGCTACAATTTCCTAAAAAAACTGAAATATTTGTTTGTAACAAACAAAAACAAAAACAAAAACAAAATAAAAAGAAACTACAAGGGAGCAATTACTTTTTCACGGCAATGTGTTCTTTAGTAGGTTGCCTCAGACTACAGATAAAGAATATAAAGCCTGCAGGGATTGCTAATAAAAAGTAAAAATGAGAATGAAAAAGGCAAGCCAGATATCAGTATAAAATGAGGAATTTGTTGCAAATAGTCACATCTGCTGCGGCTCCATGCGTGAACTTGTTAATTTATTCTGGTGAAACAGATTTTGGCTTTGCAAGCAGAGAATTTGCTCTTAGTCACTTCCTGCACATGTGGCTGATCCCCCAAAGACCCACAAACAGAACCTCCAGAGACCCTAATTTTCTCACTTCTTGGCCAGACTCCCCAGGGTGCGGATCAGCCCCGCAGAGTGATATCTTTGCAGCAAAGGCACAAAAAGCAACCAGTTTTTCCAGGAGCAGGCTTCAATCAGACATTACCCAGCCAAGACGTCTGAGATATAGACACACAGAGAAAGGACTGAGAGTCCTTGTACTAAACCCCTTACATCCAAATTACGGTTCTGGTTTTCTTCATCAGCATCTACAAGTAAATTCAGCTCAGATAATTCAAGTCAGGGTATTTATAATTTACATCAAATGTTCCAGTTTACAGAAATACTCTAGTTTTTCTAGAAATAGAGTCAAATAAAGTAAATTGCAATGAAATAAAGTGACAACAACACCTTTCTTCTATCAATTACACCGTATAACATTGATGTTCTATTTTTCTTGAAAACTATTTTATCAAAAAAAAAAAAAAGACAGGGAAATAAGCTCAAAAAGTTCTGTAAAAATAAATAAAAACAATACTCTGCTATCTCAAATTCAATTGATTCTGCTTGGTCTCATGTCAAATCCAGTTACCTGAACACATCCCCAAACAGCATTTGCCTTTTCTTGACACTACCCTGGGAATAATGGGTGGAAAAGGAGGCGCTG
Source organism: Micropoecilia bifurca (assembly GCA_903067075.1). Taxonomy (NCBI): domain Eukaryota; kingdom Metazoa; phylum Chordata; class Actinopteri; order Cyprinodontiformes; family Poeciliidae; genus Micropoecilia; species Micropoecilia bifurca. The sequence goes on from CAEGAF010053283.1 coordinate 85,430, forward strand.
AATAGGAAATGATATATAAGTAAAAAGCCTTTCACTTTGGATCATTGTCACAGTTTGAGACGATAAGGATTGCAGGTAGCAGACCAAACACTTCTTCAGTCTGTGTTGAACTTGCATCTAGACAGCGCATACGGTAGCTCTGCAGATACCTAATAGGTGAGATGGCGATACGCATCCAAAAATCAGAAGCCATGAAAATTTCTGTGGAGTAAAAAGACCCAGAGGCAAACAGTGCTGACAAAAGAGGTACAAAGGTACATGAAAGCTCCAATTGCCCACATGCAGGAGACAGACTGTGATGGAAATCTGTTGCTTTTTAATACTGAAACAAACTTTTTGTACTCAGTTTCAAAAAAAGAATTGCGATTAAAAGGAAGATTAATTTAGATGGCTATAACCTCTGCTTTGATTTCACTTTAATGTATGCATCTTTTCCTCTTTGAACACTTCTCAAAGCATAAATATCTGACTTGCCCCATGGATGCTAAAAAGAAAAGAAAAGAAAAAAAAACTTAAAGCATCCTTGCTGCCAAAGCTAACATTTCTATGCTTATATGGGAAATAAATCAAAGACATAGGAGTTAAAATTCAATGTCACCTTGTGTGTTTACAGATAAATCTGTAGATATTCCGGCCTCTAATTGATGCCAAGCTCACTTCTGGTCCATTTTAATCACTAAAGCTGAAGATTTAGGGATATCTACTTTTATTTTAATCTCTCTTCACCTTTTCGTGTTTGGTCACTCTTTCCAGTTAATATTTCTCAGCCTCAGACAAGCTCAGTGCAGACAAAAATCACTAAACATTTAAAGGACTGCTGTTGCAATATTTATTTTTGCTCACAGCTGTCTTTTCATGATCAGAAATCCATTTTAACTAGGAGTGCGGCGTTTTCATTTAAAGGTGAAAGAAAGCCGTGCAGGATAACGTGAGATGAACGGTGATGAATGGTGTGCCATTTTGATAGTCAAACTCAGTGTTGTTCAAAGAGATGAAGGCATTAACCCAGCTCTTTTCTAAGGTTTTTCTTTTAAGTCAACACATTCTTCAAAAAGGGAAGATTAATAAAATCTCAAACACATTTGCTTACTTTATTTTTTCTTAAGGACTAAAAGAAAAATAAACTCTTTCCTCAACATATTCAGAACATTAAAATAAAATGCTGTAAAGGCTATTACTCATTTATGTTCAAACAAATACCAAGGCTTCTAATTGCATTTGCCGGTTGTCATTCAGCGATTACATACCTCTATTTAATGAATTCTACCAGTCTTGATAGGGCTGTTCACTGAAAGAACATAAATGTGGAAACATAATCCACATGCTGTGAACTAAAACCCTTCTATCATGTTTGTATGTTTCTTTTCTTAAACAAATGAAGACTTCTTTTCTTTTTCTGAAGAATGCAAGAGGAAAAATATATAAGCTTGTAAATCAAGGTTAGACTCCTTCATTTGACTTTACATCATGATGCATTTCGATATCAAAAGATTTCCTTTAGCTTTTCATTAAATTGTTGGACAAGCGTGTTATTTTTCATCTTTCTGAATACTATAAAACAGACCTTGACCGGATAGAAAGTTGATCGCTTAGACTGTTGCAACTGAGGACCTGAAAACAAAATTGCTCACCCGGCTGGTACAAAACGCAAATTTGGATTCAGAAGACAAATGTGTGGCCGTTCCACAGAAGACACATTTGTGTGACTGCTATTATGGTTTGGGTAAGTTTGCATGAAAAACTGGGTTGATAATGTTAAACCCCAAATACATATTGCACATCTGTGTTTCGTGCTTTAAGTGAATAACATCTTTCTAAAGGTAGAACAGTTTGTGTCTCAATAAATATATTACTAATGTAACTGCTGATATAGAGTCCACAAATATAAGAAAATAAAAGAAACCTCTCAATGATGAGGTGATGTGACACACAACAGGACTCTTGTAAATGAAACATTGAGTCACAAGAAATTTCTCCTGTATGAATAAAGGTTTATAAATATATGCAATAATGTGAAAAGACATGGAGATAAGTATTGAAAACATGAACAGAAGTGTGTTCGAAAAGACATGAAAAGCCTATAACCTTAATACATGTTGCAATGCACATAAACAAACAAAATAAAAAGCTTTTTCAAGATCTTTTCACCCTTACTGTTGCAACATACACTCATGACATTGGTATCAAATGTAAATCTGAACTTTTAAATGAACTACTGATCAACACTGACGCCATAATCTGGAGATGAAGAGAAAATTTCATCAGAACAAGAACAAAACGGTCACAGCCGTTTTGTTCTTGTTCACACAAGATTTCACAGCTCCACACAAGATTTCTGGTAGAAAACTGAAAAGAATAAAACCATCAGCTGTGCTCAATTCTCACAAATCAAGACTCCACTGCTGAAGTAAATTACTACTTGGAGCTCAACGTTCCCAGCAGAATATCTACATACGTGTAGGTTTACATTCAGAGCTGGTCATTATGCATTCTTCACTACTTTTTCATATATATTTCATAAGTAAGCTTCGTTTATGTCTGAACCCTCATAAAATGCTTTTCTGATATGTAAGGATATGGCATGATAACATTTTCATTAATGCTATAATAGCTTTATTAATGGGATATTCTGGCACAATGACAGCTTATATCCTCCTTTAATTACAATACAAATTATTTCACTGAAACAACTGTAGAGCCATTCAAAGCATTCAGAAAAACTGTGCATGTTTTCATAAGTACTTAGCAGATAGCATGACCAGATAAATACAAATTAAGTTGCAAAATCTGCAACCCTGCAGAGATGAACAGGAATATTTTAATAGAAATCATGGCCCACCGCGCATATTTTAACAGACTTACCCAGTGGTGAGCCCATGCAGGTGCCTCCATTCAAGCAGTAGTCTGTGCAGTGGTTCACCTCGCAGCGCTCCCCAGAAAAGTCGGGCCAGCAGTAGCACCTCCAGTCTCCTTTCTCATTGGCCAAACAACGACCTCCATTCTCACAGGGGGGCCGGCAGAGTTCACCTGCACAACAGCAGACCTCCCTTTACTCCGGCTTCAGGGGCGTGCCGCAGTCACGCCCCTGAACCGGAGGAAGGGGTGAGCGGATGAAGTTTGAAAAGCGACTTTCACAGAGGTGTGAAGCCAAAGTAGAATCCCAGCAGGAGGGCGATTTGCTCAATCCCTCAGTGTTCACAATGCTTCATGCATAAGTGGTATTACTGCCATAAAATTGCTGCTAAAATAGAATTTGCTCATTTTACTGTGTTTAGTGGGGTTGGGAGGACTTATAATATGCCAGACAGTTCCATGCAATGCCTTTTTACATTTTGTTAAACCACAAACGTAACTATTAGATAAGCATGTCACATATCTGGACGCCTTAGGAAAGAGGCATGAATGAAACAATTGTTCAAAGAAAGAAATGATACTAATTTGCAGTTTGACCCCTATGTAACAGACAAAGCTACAATAAAACAGTTCAGAATAAAGTAAATTCAAGAAAGAGAAAGTCAAAGTCCAGACCTAAATCAATTTCAAAACATGTGGTAGCACATGACATACGTCTGATCCGACTGAATTTGAGATTATTTTCAAATAAATGGGCATAAATGGGCATAAATGTCTGCCTTTAGATGGAGAGTTTGGAGGGGAATGAATGTACGTGCCCACCGCACGTACATACCACACTTTTCAAATTTTGATTTAAGCAAATAGAAGAAAAGGAAAACTGCATTGTTTTTAGTCCCTCTTCATGTTTATGCATTGTTTGCTGTTGGTCTAACACGCAGGGCATTCATGATTTATGTTTGTGGTTGTAATATGTAGAGAAGATAAACAACGGTCATAATCCCTTTTGCAAGGCAGAGGATTTCAGGATGATTATAGCCTACAGCACCTGAATTGTTGATGTCATTACAGGTGCCATTGACCAGAACTTTTCCCTCTGGACAGACACATCGGGCCCCAGTTGGGTTTAGCAGACACATGAAATCACAAGACATCCTCAAGCAGGGATTTGATGCTGTGGAGAGAAAAGACACCAAAAAATGTCCTTTAAAAAGAGCTAACAGAGTAATTTATAAAGTTTTGGCTTGTAATTAGAAATACTTGTTTGTTTGAGGAAAGTATGATTCTTTTTCTCCCCTAAAATGAAGCAATTAATTCAAAGTGCTTTAATGTTTGGTTTGAAGAAAGGATTTTATTCTTCAAGCAAGGAGAGGTGCTGGGCTAAATTATGTATGCGTAGGACTTCACACTGAAACATCAACAACTTTGAAATGTGAAAACAATTTCCTTTCATCAGGTTGATTTGTAGATTTTTCAAGTGCTCCTCTAAGTTCCGCCTACAGCCAAAAAAAAAAAAGAGACAACATAATGGAAGCATTCCTCAAAGATCCAGAATAAATTCCAGCAAAATATCAAAATGTATTCATTAAAGGTACGCAGTAAACAGATTTGAAAGCTGAGGCAAGAGGAAGGGAATCAAACATGTCCAAACTACATTCATCATGCAGACGATGTTAAAAATCTCAAACCACTTTATATTCAGATCTCGATCTGAAGTTGTGGCATCAAATTTTCTCTCTTTCTAACAGCTACGACAACAATGCGGTAAGCAAACCATAAGTATGCTAACACCGAGGGCACAGAGCTGTGATGAAAGAACCGTTTCCTATTTAAATTGTTGTTAGGAGGTTTTTGCTGAGGGTATCAAGTCTTTTCTTCACAGCTCAGTGCAACCTGAGTGCATCCTCTGCCCACAGACTTGGACATTTCGCACTACATGGCTGGCCTAATGAGTCTCTGGGGAGTGGAGGAGCTGCCCTGTAAGAGGAAAACTGACCAAGACTGAGCTCTCTTATGTTCTTCAACCATTAACACCAAAGATGTAACAAATACCAGACACGGGTTTACCGCATGAAGTAAGTGAGAGGAAGGACACGGCTGTATTGATTGGCTGCGTACCAAAGTTTTGAGATTTTTTTTTAGGCTTCATATCTGTAACAAAATATTGTATTTGACTCAAGTTCAATCAATAATTGCAACAAAAAAAAAAACATGGTTTAAGCCTCATCAAATCAAAATACACTTTCAGATTTGGAAAAGGGAAAGATTATGTAGAAAACTAAGTCTTGCTGTTGGAGTAGAGAGAAAAAGAAAGTTGAATAAAGATGATTTTCTTTGCATGATGTCCTGGCGAAATAGCCTTAAAATATATTGAAAAACAAATGTAAATTGACACAGTGTCAAAATTATACAATTATACATTGTAGGATTTAATTATACATAGTTAAAATCTAAACTTTTCATACCTTTGGTAGGTTTAGAGTTCAAATTATTTTAATTCAAACCAACATTTAATTTAATCAGACAGAAAATGAGACATAAAATATATTCCCTAACATTAAGACATTCATTTACATTTTATAAAGAAATGGCTGGTCCAAAATTATTTATTCTATTCTCAATAATCAGTGGAATATTCTCTTTCCTTAATTTCAATCAAGACACTTCTTATAATTGCTAAACATCTTTTTTATGTTTGAAGTTGGAAGGTCTCTTTGCCACCAATGCAACCACACTTTTTCTCGCCATCAGCAAACCTCTGCCACAATTCTGACTCTATTTTTGACAGTTCTTTCAGGCAGACTTGGCTGAGTTCATTTGAACTGGTTGATGCCCTGTCATGAACCCAGCTTGTGATCACAGTTCACAAATGTTCAGTACTGTTAAGGTCAGGGGCTTCCCTAAAGCTCAATGTTAGTCTGCTTTATTAATTCAATAACAAATTTTGACATATGTTTGGGATCATTTCCCAGCTGGAACACTTAGCTGGAGAAAGGTTTCCATCATCTGACACAAACTGTCACCTTCAGATGAAGGAAAATACTTTAGAATTATCAGGAACAATCCTGAGACCATTAAGGCTCAAGAATATCACAACCAGGAAACTGCTGGAACACCAGTGTCAAGATAAATATGGGCCTAAATGACAGAAAGCATGTTTGGAGAAGTGTGGCCGAGTATTTAAAGTTTTCCAATGCAGTACTGCGAAGCACAGGGAAGGCAGTGTGAGGAATATGTCCTTTATTGTGCTGCCAAATGGTACTGGTGCATTGCACTTAGAGAATAAAATAAAGCCTTTAACATTATGTTAGATCAACAGCTATTGGTCGAAACTTGAAGATTATTGGGTGCTTTAACAGGTAGTCAGAACCACAAAGAAAGTTTTAGCATTAATAAAGCAATATGGAAAGCCCTGATCTCAACTGTACAGAAAATGTCCACTATTCTGTGGACTATTCTGAAATCAGGCAATTTACATTATTTCTACCAATTCTGCTAGAAGATTGATTAAGCCAGAGCTTTTCTGATGGCTACGAAAATATGTGGTTATGGTGCAACTTGCTAGTGGATATTAGACAACAATATTGGTAAGTTTATATATTCTATCCAATGTAGATCAGAGCAAACCCACAATAACCCCATTTTATAATGACAGGTGTAATGTGTAAATTAATACTTAGACGAAACTTTAATCTATCTGTAGGTATTTCATTTATATACAGTTTATTTTTTTTTTTAGATATTTCTACATTAAATGCAGTATATTTTGTTATTCTGCTGCTGTAACAAGTGAATTTCCCCACTGTGGAAATGATAAAGGACTACTCTATTTGAATCAGGAGGACTTACCGTCTTGCTGTTTGTAACGGTGGGAGACAAAAACATTGGTGGGCCTCTCCACCCCCAAGTAGAGAATCTCCACCGCCTGTTTGCCGTACTTGTGAATCTTGAAGAGCTCATGTTTTAGTCCAGTTCCATAGATGTAGTCCTCAAATAAATCAATTCTGTATGGCTGAGAAATTCCTGAAGATACAGCAGTGAAAATGAAATTCAGAATACCGAGGATGCTGAATGTTTGTACCCTGCGACTCAGAAAGTAAAAGAAACAATGTTTGTGGAGGGCAGATTGATCTTAATACAACCTAGCCTTCTGAGACACACCGGCAATACTGCTGCAATTATTTGATAAGAAGTTGTGCTGCACGAATACCGTGGCTTTAAATGAAAAAAACAAAAACAAAATACTTGTACTTTGTTTTTTTTTCCTCTTTGGGGTTTACCGTGTCTGTCGCTGATTGTCACAAGGGGGTCTGAGCCATCCAATCTCATGCTCCCTATCTGTGAGAGCTCAGGATCAGCCCAGTAAATACGCTGGTTGAAGTAATCAATTGCCAGCCCTGTGGGAGGATGAAGGTAAGCAATTTATTTACCTGACAAATTAAACTGAAATCATTGAAAAATCCCTCAACGCAGGAGACCTTGAGGTCAAGAAAGTCAGATTAGTTGTAGAAGGAGATGCTTTGTATTTTAAAACCCAATCTTTGTGCTTGTATAGAACATTTCAGCTGTGAACTGAGGTTTGATGGTGGATTTTGGCCATTTAAATTCTTTCACTTTCTCTCAAAACTCTAACTAGAAAACCGAGGACGCCGCTTAGGCATGTAAATGAATCTTTGTTTTTTCTTTTCAGCTCTCCAATGATGAATTTCTCTCCTTGTGACCGAGACAGAGCATTGGTCTCTTGTATTAAAGGAGGCCAAAGCAGCTTTTCAAAACTAGATCAGCACTAAGTGGCTCCCTCTAGACCTTCAGACACAAACTGAGTGGCTGTTAACTACTCCTTACTCGCTCTTCGTTTTACACTGACTTCAGTGGTGATGTTAAAAAAAAATATTGCTAATATTTAAAATAGCTTGGTGTATTAATCTGAAACTGATTTTTAGATTTACATTAGCTGTAATCATTAAAATGAAGATAAACATATCACAACAATGATTCTACACAATACATGGAATTAAGATCAATTTGTTTCCAGTAGGAAACATGTTTCTTGAAGTTCACTTTTTGAATGAAATGCACAACTAAAATAACTTTTCTATGGTTCTAATTTATTGAAATGCATATGAAAGTAGCTGGAATTAGAAAAGTGGTTATTGAGGGTCTCTGTGAATTGAAGGAAGCAATAAATGCAGACTGCATGTTGGGCTGGCCAACAACACTCAATTACAAAAGCATTATGCTAAGTTGTTTGTGTTGCAACATTTTGTAGATGTTTTTTTTTTCCACAATATGCCCTTTGAATACAAATTTTACAAGAAAATCTTAGCGACAGAAACATCTATTGCACCTGTGAAGACACAAAAGAGAGTAATTTCAAAGCTTTTTTGGCATTAGGACTCACTTAGACTTGGAAACTGCAAATAAAACAATAAATATTCCCAAGGCTTTTTACACTTCTTTACCATAGAAACCAATAAACGCTAAAGAGTCTGATTTTACAATGAACTAGAAAATACAGAAACATGTGTACTTTATCGATTAAAGTGTTTTTTGTTCACCTTGGTATAATTATGTTTCATATAATTGCTATACCTCTTTTCACACGCCTGTTTGCAAAGAGGCACCTATTTATCAACATCTAACAAAAAGGTGCTACTGGTTCAGCTTCAATAGTATCAAAAGGAAGCCTTGCAAATACGACAAGTTAATTAGTTGAAACGCACCACTACACATCTAGTATACATTAAATGTATCTTTAGTAGAAACTTTGGTACAATACATCGTATATAAAAAATGGTATGACGATTCAAAGGTAAACAAAAAAGTCCTTTGTGTGTTTTCATTTTCTATCATTCGCCACAGAAGGCCACACTGCTTGTATTAATCAAAAAGGAATTCATTTTACATGAGCGCATAATCAGTCTCAACGATGGACTCAGAGCATAAGAAAAACACTCACTTTTAATGCGCCTTTTTCCGTTTTTCAGACATCTCCACCGGATGACACCAAGGTAATAAAAAGGTACCACAAAGAAAAAAAAACATACAGAAATAATAACAGCAGATATACCTACCAGTGGGTCTCCGAAGATTTTTCTCCAAGAGAACTCTGCGTAATGATCCATCCATGGCTGATTCCTCTATTTGAGAGTGATCGCCAATAACACTCCAGTACATCATTCTGCAAGAAACCATGCAAATAACAGTGCAGGATTCTGCATGAATATAAAATAAATACGACTTAAAAAATACATGCGTTAATGTAGCCTGATAACATATGCATAGCACTTTATACGCATAGGGGCCAATTTTATAAATTGCTTCCACAGCCTTCTTTCTCAAGAGACCTAGTATTTTTTAATCTTGTACTGTTGTAACATATTGTGAATTAAAGTATGAAATAACAGAAATATTTCTCCCACATTTTTATTTACAGCCAAATGCAAAGCAAGATAATGGAATGAGAAAGACTAATATTGTACCACTATCATTTAAAATGTAGTTATGGTTCATACATACCATGACTATGGGAGGCAGGTATATAATTACACAGTTGGTAGTAAAAGTTTACACTTTTTAAAAAACATTGCTTCTACATGCTATTAAAAAGTAAAGTCCAAAAATGTTTAAATATGGAATTCACATTAGAATTTTAATAATCAGATTCATTCCACAAAGCTATCAGAATAATGCGTTTTAAGGAGTGTGATCAAGAAAAGAGTGTCTGAGTACACAACTCACCCCCTGGCTGGGTTTACAGTAATGGCATATGGCTCTCCTGCTATGTCAGTAATCAAGCGAGTGCAATTTGGTCCCTTAAGTTGGCCCACATTTATGGAATATCGTAATTTAGTCCAGTGGGCTGTGTAATAGCTGAACCAGTGCATCCGGGAGTGATCAGTCCAATAAATGTTTCCCGTGATCCAGTCAGCAGAAATGTCTCTAGGACGACGGAAATCTGAACACTGCAATGCATAAAAAGCAGGTTCTCTTATTCAAATCCTGTGCATGCATCATCTAAACTTGTCACATAAAAGGCAACGCAGTAAAACATCACGAAACACACAGTTTATAAACTCAGACAACTCATGAAGCAATAGCAGTTTTTGATAGATAGACAAATAAAGGCACTGAAAGCACTTACAATGTTCTTAACATTTGCTTTTGTTTGGCCTCTTTCAAGAGTGTCCTTGTAAAAGATCCCACCAGGGTTAAACTGGGTAGCCCATATAAACTTTTGCTGATGAAACAGAACATCCATCCCGATAATGCGAGCATTGTCCTCAATGTGAGTGAGCAGTTTATGTCCCTGGCTCTGGTTATATGGATACACAAAGCTTCGGATTTCAGTGTCGTTGGCTATGTAAAGCACTCTGTCATCTTGTCCTGCAAAGACAGTCGTTAATTTGAGAAAAAAAAGGAAATGAAAGCTTGTATAAATTATTAACAACCTACCCTGTGCAGTTTAAGCATGATACATAAAAATAGATCAAACAAATGTAAGCCAAGCCTTAAACTGGAACACATTTCGCTAATATTCATACCTTTAACAATGCAGTTGCCGTTCATCTCCTTATAGTTCCGATCGCATGTACATTTAAAGGATCCCTTAGTGTTTGTGCAGTAATGAGGACATGTGTCAAACTGGAGACACTCATTCATCTCTGGAAAACAAGGGAGAGAGATCTAACATCATTACAAATCTATATGTTTCCGTGTCACTGAAACAAAGTGCAGAGTTAAAACATGTAAAGGCCAACAACTTTAATTTTCTTTTCCCTGCACATTCCATATAAGGTGAAAAGTGTTTCATCTGTTCCCAGAAAGTTCAAGTAACTTGTGACACATTCTCTTCAACAGAATTTTTATGAGCACATTTCAAACTTTTTTATGCCTTTCTATTAGTTTTCCTCTAAAAACCACAACGTAATTTATGTTGGTTCATCTGCCCTGGTAAGGGTAACAATGTTCTTTTTAAATTTAAATTATTTCTCTTTATCTTGACTCATGGTTTTGAAGAGGATACTTATTTTTGCAGTTGAGCTAATACATCTATTTATTTGACAATTTAGCAGAGAAATTAGATTTAAAATTGAAAATGTTGCATATTTTGTCAATATTGCTTTTGATTAAAATGCAGTTAATTATGATTATTTAAATACAGACCCTGCAATTAACTCCAATAAAAAAAGCAATCAAGTCCCACCACTAATTACTCATTTTTGTTGTTAATAAACAGACCTCTCTGATGAAGAGTTGTCTACCAAACCAATGGAACAAGACAATAAAATGTATTATTTCCATCTTGACATTTTGTTGAAGGTTTAGAGATTTTTGTAAATAAAATTCACTTATCGATTATCCATTGCTATGAAATTCCCCATAAGCTTAACCTTTAAAAGCCTACAAATATAAAAGTAGCAAAAGTTTTAGCAAATATAACTACCACTATTTCCTTGCGTAACAAACCAACAGAGAAATACTCATAACGTTACCTTCACACTGGCCCGTCTTTTGGTTCCTCTTGAAACCAGGTTTGCACTGACATATCGCATTAGCATTTGTTTGGTTGCAAATTGCATCCTCCCCACATGGATTTGTTTTCTTTCCGCACACATCTCCACTGGAAACTACAAATAAATACAGGTCTTTGATTATGCCTCTGAATCTCAGTTGACTGCTGGGGTTTTCCTTTGATGTGCAACAGCTAAGAGTGCATCCTAATCACTCACACAGAACACAACACACCTCAAACATTTATTATCACAAACAACAAAACCTTGCATCTCAAATGAGAAGATTGCTGTTCTTCGCGATAACCTCACAGGGAGCCGCGCTGCATCTCTTGCAGGAGCTTCAACGATATCTTTGTGAAAGTTACCAGCTGGTGTTCTTACATGACTTGCAGTCCTGCTCGTCTGAGCCGCCATCGCCGCAGTCGTTGAAGAGGTCACACTGAAGCTGCATCGGGATGCAGCGCTGATTACTGCAGGTGAACTCTGTCTTGCCACAGGGCCGAGGCCTTCCAGCTACCACCTCTGCTTTGAAAGGAAAGAAAACAAAGTAAAGTCAATATTAATATTTTCTTAAATATGGAATCAAACAGCTGAAGAGTTAAATTCTGGAACATTGATTCAAGTCATTCTCCCCAAACTGTTCCTGTCAAAAAGGGACAAAAAGCTTTCGATATAAACCTCTTTATTTTTTAGTTCTCTTTTTTTACTTTTTGGAAAATAAGATACTAGAGCTACTTCAACGTAGAAAAATCTAAGAGTGATTAAATTGATCTATTCATTAAGGAGCAAGTTCTGTGACTATTTGTTTCTTAGTTAATTTTAACACATTTTATTTATGAACTTCAACTTAGGTTTAAGAAAATATAGCATTTGGAAGTGTATATGGGCATGTTTTGTCTGAATATGTTTAGTGTAATTTACTTTTGAATCATAGCAAATTTTAGATACAAAACAAAAATTGGAGCAGCTTGGACTGCTTCGCGAGTTTCCTCTTGGAAACACATCACATAATTATTGCCATTGCAAAACAGAATTAGGCACAGTTTCTTTCTTGTTTTTGTTCATTGTAATTTTGTTTTTGCTATTTTGAGCTGACGTCCAAAACAAATTCAAAATTAGTGTTTCAAGACCTCCTTAGCAAGTCTGTGATTACCTAAGGGAAAGACGTGCAAGCGAATAATATTCCTCCATGTGTTCTCCTTTTCCCAGCAACATCGATTCTAGCACAGGTTAAAGCCGATGATAATAAATAGAATTATTTAAGTCATTTCTAGGCTTCAATATTTAACACAATTCCACAGCAAATTTGGAATTGTTTTGATAAGTCATTTATTCAATATATTCACTCCTTATATACGTACTAGAATTCAACCTGCACTCATCTTTATACCATCACCTCAAAAAGAATGATGTAGTATCTTGTCTCACTGAGATAAGACACAACCACTGTTTTTGGTTTAAGATACACATTTCATCCACATGTCTGATGTGTGACCAGGTAAGTTTCAGCTAGCTAACCATGTGCCCATTGCAGTGTTTTTAAGTTTCTCATGATCTGACAAAGCATATAAAATGTTTTATTCTATGTATTATCTTAAAACTTTCAGGTAGTGCATAACTTGTTTCATACTATTCAGCAGTGGGAATATCATCGATCTCTACACAATTCAGAGTATTGGCATATTGTCAGTGTGAACAAAGTACAGGGCTGTTCAACTAAAAACACAAACTGAAAGAGTGCAGTGTGGGATTTAGAGTGTTGCACTTCTTCCTCGCTCACAAAGGTATTTTCTCAGAAGTTACTGTTATTGGCTTTGGAGTTCTGATGTTTGCTTGATGCCGTTGCTCAGCTTCACTGCACACTAAATTGAAATCCTCACTTGATCCAAAGCATTCAGCACTGCATTCCCAGCAGCTGAGTGAATCTCATACAGCAGAGCTTATAAAGCAGCCAATCGATTAGATGTTAAACGCAGGAGAAAAAGATGAGCAGCCTGTCCGCATCGTTCTTGATGGTAATGTAAGATGTATGAACAAAGCAATGGGTGACGTGAGTTTCAACTGTAGGGTGCATGATCTCCAAGCACTGCACCATATATACATAAACAAACTGTGTCCAGGTGAGAGCCATTGATTGTAATAACTTTAATGCGCTTAGAGACGGTTGGCTTATTGGCAAAGACTAAAATTTGTATAACTTGGATTGACTGCAGTACAAAAATATTGACTGTCTCAACCCCACAGCAAATGACAGTTAATGTGTCAATTTTCAGTTTAAGGAATGTACACAATCGCATCTTTTCTGCAGCTAGTTGAGAAAGATGTTATTATCTTAGCGGCAGGTAAAATTATAGTTTGATTTTCATCTTCCCATTTTTTTCTGTGCATCGTGAAAAATGTATGTTTGGCACTCTCCAACAATGTGAGAATGAAAAGGAAAGGAGCATAATGAAGTGATGGGGAGGAGGATGATGGGATTAAGATGAAATTGAGGAGATGGATAGATGGAAGAGGCATACAATGGTGAGAGGTAATGGACTGAGGTAAGAGATGGATGAGGGTCTCAATGGAATCAGAGAGAAAGATGAATGAAAGACGAGAGAAACAAGAGAATGATAGAAAACAGGAGCTATTTCTCTTTTTTTGTCTCTCTGTGAGAATTTAAATGCAGCTTGTGGAAAGATATCAGGACACCAGAAAAGGGAGAAGTGTTTGGAAACATTAAAATGGGTATTTTCACTTTGACATGAAAGTGGGACACAAAAGCTAAAACTATTTTACACATTTTTCCCCTGACATTGAAATGAAAAAAAGAAGAAATAATAAATAAAAAGCCACAAATCTGAACATACAGTAAGTGGAAACAATATCTGCTTCAATGTTTATCAACCACCAAGTGTTCATACATTTTCAACACAAACAACCTGTTTGCAGAATCAAATGTTTGCTTCCTACCGCATTCTTCTTCATCCGAATTGTCGCCGCAGTCATCCACTTTGTTGCAGACTTGGTCCATGCGCAGACACACATGATCGTTTCTACAGCGGAAAGGCCTCGTAGGTGGGCAAGGAAGCTTAGCTGGACGCCAAAAGATGCAAAAACAAATTAATTTGCTGTTGGGATTAAAGAGAGACAGCAACGTCTTTTCTCTAGGGGTACAGAGAAGTAAAAAAAATGCATCAGGTGGCTTTTAGGTGCCATCTTGTGAGTGGTATGTTAAACTTACCACACATTTCTGCATCTTCGTCGGAGTTATCGCCACAGTCATCCTTGCCATCACACACCCATGTGTGGAGCTTACATAAGGTGTTATTACAGATGAATTCATCGGCTCGACAGAAAAATGTTCCTGCAGTCACATAAAGTTTCCACAATTTTTATCACAGCGAGTGAGGTTAAAAAGTACAACAGTTCCAGATATAATGGATTATCTTACCTAATTAAATCAAAAGGCTAAAACTCTTTCTGTATTGAATCGTTAGCTACATATTCATCTGTATTATGTTTGATATCCTTTCATCTCCTGTGATTTTGCAAATGTCATATTACTGTATTTATTTTGACCTTCTAATATTAGATGTTAATTTGTTTTGCACAATTTATTTTATAAATGCTGCAGCTTTTAGCATAAGCTTTTATATTCATAATAACATTCCAGTCAGATATGATTGTTCCTTTTTATTCTTGAGAGGACTGAAATTACAAATTCTTTTACTTTCGAAAAACTAAAACTGGGTTTATGAGCTTGATGTTTTGGTGACTTTGGTAAATCCTTTGATGGCTGCATCCATCAAAGGATGGATGCAGCCATCCATCCTTTGAGCAAAAATGTGACTTTGTGACCAACACAGGGTCACAAATATACATACAGCCTAAAAACAAACATCTACTGCCCTATATAACCCTTTCTTACAGGGAAAGTTACATTTGACTTTTATAAGGGGCTTTTAGACTTTGTGGGTGGGTATGTGTATAATATCTGTGCCTTTGTTTCTAAATGTGGGCCTGTCTGAATTGATTCCTGGTATTGTATTTTTTGAAGTTCTCTATTAAATAATCATTTCACCCTGGAAAAATAAAGCATCAAATGCATTATTTAAAAAAATCATGTCAAACCTTCTATCTGGAACTATATGATATAACATTGTGGTATTATCTAAGGTTTTCCTTCTTCTTACCATGGTTGCAGTTTTCTTCATCGCTGTGATCCATGCAGTCCAACACGTCATCACATCGCCAGCGCCGAGGGATGCAGTGAGCGCGATTCAGGCACAGAAATTCATCCTCTCTGCACTCCTTCACACAACCAATCTGTCCAACAACAACAAAATACAAAATCCTCAAGCAGCAACCATGAAAAATAGACTCTTTACACAGTAATCCGTTGGAGCACTATTCACAATAAACACACATTGGTGTGTGATGCCATTAATTCCTGGAAATGTGTGAAGCTGTACTGACCTCATCTGAGCCATCAAGGCAGTTGTCATGTCCATCACACCGCAGGCTGGCTGACACACACCCTCCACTGGCACACACATACTCATTTACAGAGCAAGATGGGCCCACTGGAAGAAAAAGCGCTAAGATATTATTTACGGAAGATGCAGCACTTTCGCTTTCTTAACTATTACAAAGCTCTAGACTAACACTATCCTGACAGACAAAACAATCTTAAAGAGCAATGATTTCTCTTAAAAGTATTTCTTCAGTGATGACAGGATTACAGCTTTTGTTTTTGCTACAAAACTGAAGTGAAACAATAGATTTTTGTATTTTCCGGATCTGCTTCTTAAACTGATTTGCACATTTCTGAAGGTCCTCTGAGAAATATTCTTATAATGTGTTTTGGTTCTGGTTATGGTCTATTTGCCAATTCAAAATACTTCTTAGATGAAGACAACTAATGCTTTAATAAAATACATTTTCAGCAAGACTTATCAAAAATGAAATAATCATCAATGGAATTAGAGTGTTATAAAAAGTTCTCAGAAAAAATTTAATAAAATGACAGACACTAGTATTTTTATGATTTTCAAGATAGAGAAACTGTTACACAATGATTAGATAAATGATTATGAAATGTGAGCAGAAATTGGTGAAAGCTTAGAATAGAGCAGAGGAAAAATCCTTCAAATCAATTATCAAATAATAACCTATTGCCTAATATTGAGGGGCCCCTTCACTTCCAATATATTTTCAAAATAGACAAAGAGATATGGAGTTTGGTAGATTTTTTATTTTTTTTGGATTGTAAGATGTGCTTCTGAGTGAGGCTTTTCTTCTACAGCCATGAATAAAACAATTTCTGAATATCAGGAGGTGGGATGAACACTTCTATTTTATTCATTATTAAATTCCTCTGATTCCTTTTCACAGCAGTCTGCCAAAGATGGATTGATTCTGTTTGTCGAAGTAGAGATCCATTCACTTATCACTAGTTATAATGTGATAAGGTATCAACCTAAATATCCGAACATTTTGTTTGATTTTTTTTTTTTTATTTGTGAGCCATGAGCAAAAATGTAAAACATAACTTTCCATGAAGACATTTTAGGCTGCCCAGGGAAAAAGGAAAAAAAAAACTTTATTTCTTGACTAAAAAGATTTTTTTTAATGAATAATTTTGGTTTTTGTACAGGAAACTTTTGATCTGAGAAATAACTCGCAGAACATGCAGCCATCCATCCTTTGAGCAAAAATGAAAATCATTCGAGTTATTTTGCTAGGTTCACACCTGTTCCATGGCAGCTTTTTTCATCTTCCCCCATCTTGCAGTCTTCTTGACCGTCACACAACCACTTGAGTGAGATGCAGAGGTTGTTGTGACACCGAAACTGGTCATCTGCGCAGCGCGCCTCACAGCCTCTCTGAGAACAAATTCAGAGAATAAGAAAGTAAAAAAAAAAAAAAAAATTTAGATTTATAATAATTTGTATATCACACCAATGATTACACATTAGCTATGAAATCAGCAGTTACTTTTGTAAAAATAATAGGATGATCCACAAATTTGTAATGGTAAAAGCTGACAACACAAGCAATAAAACATGCTCCTACATAGCTTATCATAAGCAAAGTAAAAGGAATATATTACTTCAGCATATGTAAATCTACAATGTTTGTACTAAATGTAAAGGAAAAAAATATTTTGTACGGTGATTACTAATATCAGTTACAAATAAGGATTTTAGTTTTTAAGTGATTAACTTTTGTGCCAAATATAGACTGTGAACTCCACTGTCACAGTAAGAAAGCCAAATGTTTATGGAGAAGACTAGACTAAGATCCTGCAGGATGTCCTTGACTAAACTGACACAGCAGTGATGGCTGACCATTCTAACAGTGAGGTTTTTGACTAGGTAGACAATGGGGCAGTAGTGGTTAAAACATCAACAGCAACATTAAGGATTGATCAAAAAGGAACAGGACTCAAAGAGGAAGAAATCCCTTGGGCTCTGGGCCCAGAAAAGCATAACTTTAGGAACAGCTAAGATCCTGAGAAAACATAAAGAACCCCAAGATAAAGTAGAACTGCCAAAGAGGAAAGCGTGTTTGTAAAGCCTTTGGGTTGTTTTGGGGATAAGGATTTTCAACTTAAACATTGAGTTGAGGAAAAAGAGGAAGAAACAGGGATTGCAAAATTATTTCAAAAGAGTGGTGTTATGTATTTTCCAATCATTTAGTGCCATTTCATAGCACAATCAAGTACTTAAGTTATGTTCAGTTGTTAAAGTTCCATATATATCAAACATAACATGAAATAAATTTGACTTTGCATTTCATTGCTTTGAAATTGAACCACTGTCTCTTAAAGAAGCTTCTACTCTTTCTGACACTCTGCCTTCAGCTCATCATCGCAATAATGCTTCTCATTATGGCATTCACAAACGTCCTTAAGCGTGTTGCAGTGAGAAGTACTTAGTTTGAAAAGCTCAGCAGACAGGTAGTTCAACTAGGTGTTTGCTAATTACTGCTGCTAATTTGGAACCGCGTGCGAATGTCTTGAGGAAGGGGAGTTCTGTGACGAGAACGACAAGCTATGCTCAAGTTGGAGGTTGCAAGAAGCTTTGTATAAATAAGCGGCACATTGTATGAGCAAGCGTGAATAGCTGCTACTAGAGATTTAAGGATTTCTCAAACATTCAGGAAAGAAACAAAGGAACACTCCAAGTACCTTTTGAATACCTGGAGTATACAAACATGATATGAAGCTCAAAACAGTTGATTTTACATAACCCCCTTTAAAACAACTACTTCAATTGGCTGATAATATGAAAACACCTACTTATGCCCACTGACATTTGACATATTAAAAACTAGCAATCTGTGTTGACGCAATAAAACTGGTCATAAAATGAAAATATGCGAAGGTGGCACTATTCTGGAAAATGTTACTGAACTTTAACAACTACTGCAAGCTAATGACATACTAATGCAGTCCTCAAACCTCACAGTCCACCCATAGCTTCAAAGGTTTGCAAATAGGTGAAGAGGCGGTGCTCTTTTAAATGTGCTTTGAGTTCTCTAAAAAAATTAGATGAACTGCTTTTAAACTCAGCTAGAGGACTCTGAAAAGACCTTAATCATTACTCTTACAAAGTCATGAGAAACCCTCTTAAGTTTTTTTTTCCCTGTTAGGACTCGTGCCCATTAGATGCACACACTTAAGATCATTTCACCTATTTATACCAAACTACCCACAAATTGGACCATTCCTTCTGGGTGTTTATTTTTGACCTTAATTTAATGTCTTACTTAAAGCATTTGCAAACATGAATTCAGAAAGTGAACACTTGGGATAAACTTCACAAAGGGTTAATTAGGGTTGAAGCACCTGCATGCAAAGGGATTACATATAAAACTAATATTATGAATGTTAAAGAGGGCAAAATATTAAAAAGAATAATGAATTTTAATAACAAGCTTTTGTCCTTGTATTATGCATCACAAAACAACATTATCTGTAATGGGGCTTTATTTCTTCATTTTTAATGCAAATGCTATTTTCTCATGCACTGTTAAAATGAATGCGCATTTAGGTTCATTTTGTCACATATTATCTGCGTCAAATTACAAAAGCAGTTTTAAGCTTTAAAAATAAAGACATTCAGGCGACTGAATGAACTAAGCAACCAGTCTTTGTTAGTTCTACAGGCATGAAGGATTAGCAAATTAATATGGTTCTTCATGCTCTAGTGCACTGGAAGGTAGAATAATTCATCACAGTAAAATATCCTGTACTGTTCTGTAGTGCGACAACCATGGCAAGGAGATTTATATCAGCACAGTGAAATATAACTAAAACAGGATTTTTTTTCCTGAGTTAAATTTAATATTTTTCCACAATTGCCACAGTACTGACAAACTGAAGTAGTGATCAGTTACATAGAAAAATACATTACCTATATGCTATAATTTGGCTCTGATCCACTGTAATTTATGAGTGTTGGTCACCCAATTATGTCGTTTTGATCTCTTTTCACAATATTACACTCTTGATAATGCAACCTTTAATTTTAATGCAAGCTACCTATTGACCTACTAATTACACATTAGCTAACACATAATGATTTAATGGGGTATGATGGACATCCTCTCTGTTCAGACTAATAAAAACCCATATGCCACACAGCCCAAAATGTAGGTGTGCCATAGCTCTGCTTGTGAAGACATTTTATGTGGCAAATGTAATTATTAAAAATAAACAAAAACAGTAAAACTAAGGAACTGACCTCATCTGAATTATCCAAGCAGTCGTAATCTCCGTCACAGCGGAACCGAGACGAAATGCACTCCCCATTTGCACAGGCAAAGTCTTTGTGGTTACAAGTAACAGGCTCTGTATGGGAAACAGAACATCCACGTTTTATTAATTCACACGTGTTCATGAATTTTGTGCTAAAGCAAAGGTAAAAATTATTACTGTCCTGAACCAATTCCAGATGCTAGTTTTACTTCAGATACATGTTATTGTTTACTGTAAGCTACAGACAGGCTATGATTTTAAAGTAGTGCAGAAAATCTCTGTCATCGTTTACAACTTCTAATTCTGTTTGGTAGAGAAAGAGAAAGCCCAGACGGAGCACGGAGAGGAAATTATTATTAAGGGGGTTATATAGAAAAGCAATGGCCAGGCTGATTACGTATTTACAATCATGGCAACTAAGAGTAAAACAAATTATGGTAAAATGTTAAGCTCATATTGCTAATTGGTTTTATAGAGTTTCAGTGTGGGACTTGCAATCTGCAAATAGATGTCCTTAAAAGGCTTGGATCAAATTAAGTTTTATGGATCAGCATATGCCTGGTAAAAACTTTATGTTTTATCCTTTAATGTAATTTTGTATTCAAAACTGGGAAAGGCTAAAACACTTAAAAAAATGCATCAGTATGAACATAAGAAAATCAAAATGTACCCATTGATTGTGGCTTTCATAATCAGGAGTAAGAATTTCTCACTGAAACCAAGAATCTTGTATCTGCTATTAGGGGTAGTCTCTCCCTAAGGACAATATTAGACTGGTGCTAAAAAGCTGGATTAGATTCATCGTCTGGGCCCTCCCTTGTTATCATGGGCTGTTAGCTAACCATGGGCATGTATTATGAGTTGTGCTGTAAGACAGACTCCCAGCAGGCATTGCAGCAAAATCTGATTTGCAGCCCCTCTATTGTCTGCTGGTCCAGCTGCTTTATGTCTTTTTTTTCCATCCAACTCTTGACTGGCCTTTATTTGCATTTTAAGTGACATTAATAGGTTTGGAGGCTCGAACGTCTAATAAATCATGCAAAATGTGCACACGCTGCAAAAAAAAAAAATAAAGCACACAGAGAGTCTATCCATGAGCTCATACAACACACAGGCAAATGATTCCCCCCACGCAAATACAAAGAGTTGAGTACACAAAAGGATGTGAGACTTAACAAGGCGGGTTAGTAGTGACATTTCATGAGTAGATAAAGTAGCCCAAGAGTCTGAGCTTGACTTTGTTCTCGGAAAAGAAGCACAGATATTACGAGCGCGCTTAAAAGAGGGAGTTGAGTCATGTTGGAATGATAAGGAAGAACCACCCCGAATGCACAAAACTGCATATATTATTTCTGAGAACGCGACAAGGCGTTGTCATGGTTGGTGGGAAAAGCAGTCAGGTGTCCTCAAGGGCGTCAAATTCTTCACGGTGCGTGCGAAGCATCAACAGTGTATACAAGCAAATAAACAGAGCTTAGAGCACGTGAAGTTGTCAGGTATACTCACTGCAGTTCTCCTCGTCTGAGCCGTCTCCGCAGTCGTTCTGGCTGTCACACCTCCAGTGGTCGGGGATGCAGTTGTTATTCTCACAGCGGAATTCATGAGGTCCACAGGTCTTTTCATCTTTTTCATCAGGAGCAAGAAATAGAGAAAAAAAAGCATACAGATGAAAATGGCTTCAAAGAGCATGAATATTAATACAGCACTAGCTATCATATTTTTAAAGTGTAATCATCGTTTCCTCAGGGTTTTCCTGAGCAAGTCTGACTGTGAGCTCAAAACACAGTATGCATTCAAAAAGCTAATACACCGTAAGATGAAATACCTGACTCTGCTGCCAGGTCTGCTCAGCCGATCGGTGACAAAAAGTTGGCAAAATTGAACATTTCCAAGTATGACTTGTGTTTCCTTTTAAGCCACATTCAAGCTGTGATTCTGCTCCTTTCAGCATTATCGCAGACAAGACGTGACGGTGATAGAGAAGTAGAATGGAAAATACTCTGCCATACTGTTTGGCTTTCTTTTTTTGATTAGTTGCTGTACTGAAGATGTATACTTCTTGAGCATTTCATTTCATTTGGTTTTGTTTTACTCTTCTATATATTTTAGGTTGTGATTTCACAAAATGTACTCCTGATAATGTAACAGTTATGAAAGAAAAAAACAACTTTTGATCAATTGAGCAATAAACTCAAGATATTAACAGAATGTGTTGACTCAGTTAAGTCTGAGGTTTGACTTAATATTTCAGAATATTTACATAGAAAACTAATATTCTCAAGGCATAACTTTCAGGGAAAATGATGAGCATAGAACATCTCTGTGTGGTTAATTGTCCACTATACAGGGTAGGTTGCTATTACTGGCACACTATCTGGGATAAAATTATGGGAAAAAAAAGAAAAGAAATACTGACTCATGAAGTGGGAAAGGTTTCTCAAGTATTTTAATATGAAATCATAATATCTGGCCACAACATGGATTAAGTCAATATGTTTGTGTTTTGAGCCAAATGTATATTCTTATTAAGTTAAAAAAAAGTAAGATAGAAGCAGTTCAGGGTTTCTTTGGTTGTTTCCATCAGTCCATGGATAAGTCAATGGAAGCTTAAGTGAATTATACAACAACCAGACTAATGTTTATTTAAAATTCCACCACGTTTCTTCAAAATGTTTTTTTTAAATATAATTATTCTGACTTTTAATTTATAAAAGTATTCTTTCAGCAGACATCATCCAGGGATAATAGCCCCGGTGACGTTATCAGCGAGTAAAGAGACGTGGGTGAAGAAGTGGGTGGCAGATTCCGCCTGAATCTCTTTCTTACATGACAGCAGGCGGAGAAACAGGAAGGTGCAAAAGGCAGCAATTCATTAGGGAGCATCTTGGGTGCATTCAGCATTTAAATACATTTATAAGGGAGAATAATTTGGAAATATGACTCTTTTGGGTCAGCGCTCATTATAAAGTGACAAGAACAACTCTCTTTGGCTATCAGAGGTATTTTAAGTGTAGAAAAAATAGGCCTAAATGACGATATGTCATTTGTTAAGTTTGCTTGCGCAAACAATCTGACGAGCAAAAACCATCTGTGATAAACAAAGTGGTTCATTTTATTTTTACTTATTTAGCTTTGCTAGAGGATCTTCTAAGGCTATTTCTCATAGAAGCAGAAGTACAAAGAACAATACTACATGAAACAGACTGAGATTACAAAGAAACCCATGGCATCAAAGCATAAGGGCCAGAGTAAATGGAGTATAAACTGGATGGTGTTTAGTCAAAGCCAGTCCCAGTCCTTGTCTTTGTGCTCTGAAATAGTTGCAGTAAAACGTGACCGCATCCACTGACATAACAAAAACAAACTAACTGGACATAATTCCTATGATACAATTGTACAGAGAAAGAAGACAAATGTCCTGAAAGCAACTGAAGTATTCCGAGATGTGGTGTAATTTAAGGGAAATATGGAGAAGTGAGGGGTTGTGGGAGTTATTTAATGCCTGGATTTCAGTGAAAGAGGTAGAAATAATCTATAAACAAGAGATAAGGAAGAATCTAGTATCAGGATTCCAGCCTGATATCCATTTCAGTGATCCATATTGACTGCTGTCACTTTACCTTCTCACTGCTGACAATAAAATTGTCCAAAGTAAAACCTCACTTTCTCCATAATCAGTTGATGCACTCACGCATCAACTGATTATGAAAAACAAAATCACTAAATAAAAAAAACCAGAAAAGTACATAAATGCTGCAGTGTGAAGATTTA
This sequence comes from Micropoecilia bifurca, assembly GCA_903067075.1. Classification (NCBI taxonomy): domain Eukaryota; kingdom Metazoa; phylum Chordata; class Actinopteri; order Cyprinodontiformes; family Poeciliidae; genus Micropoecilia; species Micropoecilia bifurca. The sequence continues at coordinate 109,319 of CAEGAF010053283.1, forward strand.
AAGTTGATATTTTTAAATAATAGAACACAACGGAACAAAAAAACTATGGTAATTAAATTTTAACAGTAAAAGCAAATAAAAAAACCCAACAACAACAAAATAAATCAGCCTTGGTTGTGCTGGTTGTTGCATCACAGGTCATGTTCAGATTTGGCAAGCACAGCCATTCTGAGAATGATCAAATCAAGCAGAGCCATCACACCTAGGCAGAACTAAATATATGTGTGAAAGCACAAAAAATCAGAATGAGAACAGAGCTTTCAGACCGCCTAGTAACCTGATGAGTAGACAATAGCGATGTCACATGGACATCTTTGCTTTAAAAATGTATATTTTATAAACAGCTTATTAAAAAAATCTGGCAATCCTGTTGGCTCGTTTAAAACAACCAGATATGTGAGGGAATAATTAAAGTTTTTTTTTCCTGTCCTGCTGACAGTTTTAATGAATTCCTTGTTGAAATCCTCATAAATGAAGAAACAATGTTCTATTGGGACTGATAAGAATATGATATGGGTTTCTCTGCTGTGAAAGCTTTGTTATTGTTTTTGGAGCAGCCTGCACCTCCTGTGGTCACTGTTTATTAAAATCTCCCATGGTGATCTAATTTTTCTTGTTTTGTCCTCAACTATGTGCACAGTAAAAGTTGTAAGGAAACTGGTCTTGAAGGTAAATTTTATTGTGCATTAAATACTTTGGGTTTTTTTTTCATGAAAACTGTAATGGTCAGGATCCTTTAAACTTCCTTCATTCCGCTCCAATTCCGTTGTATAATTTATCCTGCTTTGAGCTTTGAAGCTCAAATGATTTCTCAAAAATGCAGCACAGGGGAGGCTGAACCAACGCTTAAATATTAAAACATACAATCACTGTGCTTGTGGTGTTGTTGACAATCAACGCAGTCATTTATTTAACTACATTGCTGTGCATGTGGAAAAAGTAACAACTTGAATTTTGAAGCCTTAAATTCAGGTTACATATCATATGTATCATATGTTTGGATATGTTATATGCAAACATATCCTGGGGCCTCATAGCTTTTGACTTTAAATAATCAATAAAATCAAAGCAGTTTTTATTTGTATAATACCAAATTACATCAATGTTAAAAGATGTTTAATATTAAATAACTTGAATAAGTACTAATTGAATGCAGAGACAACTATTGATTACACAGTTTATTCTACAGATACATTGTGCCACAACTGGCCCTTTGAGGAGGTTTATGATCTTGATATGGCCCAAAAAGAAAATGGGTTCAACATCCCTGCCTAAGGTGAAAGGTCATACTTAAAACTGGTTAGAATAAAAACCAATTCATCCAGCCTACATGATACTGCTAGGTCTGAGCAAAAGTCGTAAACATATAAAACAAACAATAGAACTTAGGAGCAGATGCATATTTTGAACTTAATTACTTTGCGTCATCTCTTTTTAAGAGATTCTCACACAGGAATCAAGTCTAAAACTAACGAAGTTACTGATTTGAACTGGATTTTCAGTCTGATGAAAGCCTTTTAATCTATAAAAAAAGTAATCAGGAGTTTTAGAAAACATATTTTCGCTGAAATTGAACCAACAATCCCCTTGTTGGTTCGATGAACCAATAATGTTACATTTCTGTTCTCGCTACAGGGATGGCTGCCCTTTTTCGCATGATGTAACAAACTCTCACACTGCAGGTTCAAAGAAAGTTTAAACTCAGCTCACATCCACTCAAGCCACCAGAACATTGTGTGATTTTATAATTGAGAGCTCATCCTACTGTTTCTGTGGTAACTACACAGTTAAGAGTTGTATCAAAATTGTTCATTTGTGTTTCTTAACTGGCAAAAACATTTTTGACAATGCTAGCAGGTGGCCTCGAGGGCATCTAGAGTCAGCCGAGAGTCGGACCAGAAGAACAAGCAACGCGACTGAATCACTTTGAGTCAGACCAGAATAAACTCAAGGGTAAAACTAATCACAGTCTAAGCAGATTCAGAGTGTTCTTTCTGGCAAACTAATGTCGCATAACTCACCACAGTTGGCCTCATCTGACCCATCTGCACAGTCGGGGTCCTCATCACAAACCCAAAGCTTGGAGATGCAGTGCATTGACGCCTTACACTGGAACTGGTCAGGGGAGCAGGTGCTTTCAGCTGTATTCAGAAAAAAACGGAGTATGAAAGAGAAGAGCAACATCTTTCCTCATTCAGGATGAGTTTTTTTATCTCTGTAAAAAGACCTGAGTCATCATGGAATGCTACCACGATGCAAGACACAGTGAGGAAGCAAATTATGCCTCCCGAACATTTCTTCTTTGCCCTCATTTTTTATGTTATATTACAACAAGGTAGGAGCAGCTTCTTTTTTATATAACGTGACATTGTTTCAAATAGCATTTTAATTTCAATGGCGCAGTGTTCATTACAAAGGTGCATTCAAAAACGCATCCAATCATGCTGGTAGCTTAAGCAGGGCTGAAGTAATTAGCGTCACTTTAATTAAAGTCTTTTTTTCTCCTCCTGACTTTCTCGCAATCTCCTTCCCTTGGTCTCACCCCTTCTGTAATCATCGGAAAGACAAACGCATCCGGCGAAAAGTCTTGAATAGGGTGTGATATTCTGATGAGTTACATCACTGCAGACACAATCTGCTCTTATCCTCTATGCGATTCAATTTCTAATCCCTTTTCACAAGAGCAGGCCATAACACAAGTTGTCTCCAGAATGCCTAATGAGGACTACGTAATCCTAATGGTGTGTTATGCAGTTCAAGTACAGGCATGAAATAAAAGTTTTACAAAATGCTAAATTAGGATGCTTTCTTTCATGATCTGTACCAATTTAAAAAATACAGACCTCAAAAGAATTTGTGCAGTGTATATAAATTTTTTTAGTTTTTTTGGAGTGCTTGCACAGACATATCCAATTCTTCTTATTTCTATGCTTTATTAATAGTTTTTTCAGACAATAAAAAGTAATGTTGCAAACTCTCACGGCAGTCTGTCTCATCCTCTCCGTCACCACAGTCGTCCTGACCGTTGCAGCGCAGGTTCAGAGGGATACATTTCTGTTTTCTGGTGCACTTGAACTGGCCTGACAGGCAGATGTATGTCTCTAGGAGGAAAAACGGTAAGAAGCAGAGCAAAATGAAACAAAACGAAAAAACACCAGGAACAGATTTATTCACCACACTGAATACTCAATGTACTTTTCCCCATTTGCCCATTATATTTACCCGTGGTGAGTCTGGGGCAATGCTGGTACTCTGCTCAAGTTGTGACCGAGTAATTTTTTTTTCACTAAACCTCTTACTATTTGCTCTTCTGCCAGTTTATCTTTCATCATGCAGCTTTGGATTTTGTCATTAAGCCTCTTTAACTCCCTTCTAAGCCTAACTTCTAATATGACACCCATAGCAAAAGCACAAAATGACTAAAAGCATGTTTACTTTCAATCCTGCTCACTTTTGTTACCAGTGAGCCTCTTAACTTGGAACTTATATGATTTGAAATAAGAGGAAGTGTGTTTAAGGAAGTATCAATCTTTAGGTTACTATTCTATAATCGATTGTTTTTATAATCAATCACATTAAGTTCCAATAAAACACACTGATGTTTGTGCTTTAACATCAACATGTGAAAAAGTGAATATTTTTCCAGGTACTCCAGCAGAGTAAACTGTCCACTTACCACAGTTGGCCTCATCTGTGTTGTCACCGCAGTCGTTCTCTCCGTCACAGATGAAGGGAGGAAGAGCACAGAGGCCTGTACCACACTGAAAACGCCCAGGCTGACATTTGAATTCCGCTGTTTAAAAATCAAGCGTAACCCAGTGTGCAATTAGAGATAAAAATGCCACATATATTATAAAAGAGGTCAAAGCTCTGACTGTAACAGGAAATAGAAAGAAAAACAACATGTTTTTGCCCCAGAGTTTATGCTTTTATGGTTTACAACTATAACATCCCACTTACGGCAATCAGGGGGCTCGTCTGAGCCATCCCCGCAGTCATCCACCGTGTCGCACTTCCACCAGAAAGGGATGCACTCATCTGTCCCACAGCGAAACTGTGTTGGAACAAAAGAGACAAAAAAAGAAGGGGAGTGGGTGAACACAATTTGAAGTTGACATGCACTCTCGACTGCCTGGTTAGACTTCTGCGTTCTTCAAAGCCAGAGTTAAAATCAATACCCAAACATTTCCTTCACCCTTCGTGTCAGAAAAGAAAAGCCCATGAAAGTGAAGCAATTTGCCTTCAGGTGGAACAGTGCTGATCAGAACAGAGGAGCAAACAACATGATCACAGCAGGTGTAGACATGGTGGGGAGGGAGGAAGAAAGGAGCTGACCTGACTGGAGGTGCAGTTGGAGAGGCAGGTTTTGTTGTCGGCAGCAAGGTAAAAGTTTGTGGGACAGGCACATTTGTGTTCCCCACCAGGGGAAAGAAGACATAAATGGCTGCATCCACCATTTGCAATCTGGCACTGGTGCTTGGGTACTGGACAGCAAAATACAAATACAAACGGTCTGACATCAGGCATGTTTTTCTTCTGGCTGAAGCAAAACAGCAACTAAGGAACAAAACTGTTAGCTGGATGGAACAAACATGAGAGTCTGATGCACTATTTACCTTCAGGCTGCCGTAGTGAGTGGTAGACCTTGATAGATTTGATGGCTTGCCAGGAGTTGAGGAGCTCAATCGCTTGAATGCCTGTAGTCTTGTGGGCCCGTCGGAGTGACTTGGACTTCCCATCAGTCCAATACACAAAGTCCTCAAACAAAGTCAGTGCCATTACTCCTTGGATGTGGTCATAGGACACTAAAAAAAGGAAGTCATATGTTAAGTTCTCTGTCTGTGCGGGGTTAATATCATCCAAAAAACCCTTGGAGATTAAAGTAGTTCAACAGATTAAATAATAGATCTGTTATTATTTTTAAAATAGAGTTTTTAGATATTTAAATAATATATTTTTTTATATTTTAAGTGATAATAAAATACAGTGCCTTCTTTCACATTTCAGAATGTTGCAAAGACAATATTCATTAGTTTTATGTGGCAGATCAACACAAAATTGTGAAGAGGAATTTTTACACGATTTCCAAAATTTTCTAGAAACACCTCTGCATCGGATTTGGACTTTTAGAGTCAGTAATTTTCACACAGAGTTTCTCTTCATATCAGTTCACAGTAAAAAGTGGATGGAAAGTATCTTCGAACATCTAACAATCTCTCTAATTTGTCTAAATGTAATTTTAAAATTTAAAATGTGCAACTCATGTTATCGCACCGTTTTCTTTCTCACCTTTGCGTCTCTGGGTGCCATCCATGTTGGCAAACAGGATGTGGTTGTCGTCTGCCCAGTACAGTCTCTTGTTGGTATAATCAATAGTGAGAGCAGTGGGGCTATAGATCTCTGTGTCAATGATAACCATTTGCCCCCGGCCGTCCATGCCTATACGTCCAATCTGAGCAGGCTCACAGCAGTCTACCCAGAACACATACCTAGTCACAAATATTGCAGAATTGAGAAAAGCTGCATGTCACTGTAGGCAACATTAAAATGGACTACTGTTCAAAATAACAAGGCGATATAAGATGCAGGTCAGATAAATCAAAGGAGATAAAAATGAACAATGTTAGTACATGCTAGTAAAAAGGAAACAAAAATACTGAAAATAATAACAAATGCCTAAAGTTCACTGACTCTACAATGTCACCACATGTTAAATGAAAAAGGAAATTCTCATTTCCACAGATTATGTGTGTAGGCACCAGCTGAATAAATATTAGACAAAAAACTATGATTTGTCTTTTTTAAAAAAGTATGCATTTGACAAAACTTGCTTTAAGAACCATTCAAGAATCAGTCATTTTTAGGAATAAAATCTTGTTGTAAGCTATTATAAGCTACGTAGTTTTAATATTCTCACCCTGTCTGGGGATCCAGAGCAAGATCTGTGGGGTTCTTGAGACCAGAACTGATCAGGATGGTCGGGTAGAGGCCGTTCGCTTTTGACACTTCTAGTGTTTTCTTCTCTGCGTCACACCAGTACAGATTTTTTCCAATCCAATCCACTGCTAAAGCACTGGGCACCGCTGTCCTGTGGACAATCTGTTAAAACAGAAAACAAAAAGTTTGGTAAATATAGTTTGAAACACTAAAAAACATTTAACTGATAAGAGATGTTCAGCGAAATACTTTTTTTCTTCTTGCATTTTGAGCTCTCTTAACTTTTCAAACTGAATGGTTTTGAGAGGCTGTCATGTGCTGCCATGGTAACTGTTAATCATGAGTCTTGTGCATGACAAAAGGTTGTTGAGAATACTGCAGGGTGATGTAATGACCTAAGGCTGCAGACCAAAAGCCTCAGCTTTATTTTAATGTGCATTTGCATACAGAACACTGTCACAGATAAAAGCCTGCTTCTAACGCTAGTTTGTGAAGAAAAGGTCAGCCCTTCAAATATATTTACAAAGAAATGTGTTACGAAGCACGCGGGGTGCAGAGGTAGAGCGGTCGTCCCATATACAAAGGCTATTAGTCTCAACGCAGCAGTCTGCAGTTTGATTCCCAACCCTGAGACCTTTGCTGTATGTCGTCCTCCCCCTCTCTATTTCCTAACTAGTCTACTGAAAATAAAGGCTACCAGTACCATTAAAACCTTTTTAAAAATGTGTAGGACAATAGAAATTTGTTCTGGATTAGGATAGTTTTTGTTGAAAATGCTATTTTCACAAAGCAGAAGGAGTTCACCTACAGTCATTACTTGATTAGTCTCATGGGGAGCAGAAGGGAGCAGTTTAATAAGGTCAAGCAGCAATGACTGATGACTTTAAAATTAGACTCTACAATCAAAAGTCTTCCCTGCTGCAATGAAGAAAATAGGTTTTGAACACATGAACGATTTTTTTCAGTAAAAGAAAAAAATGGTGGTGGTCAGAGGGTTCTTGTTTCCCCGATTGTGTGATAACCTCGTTCCTGTCAGTCTGCCCCAGGGTAGCTATGGCTACAATGTAGCTTGCCACCACTGGCGTGTGATTTAGTGCATGAATAGGTGAAAGACTAAATGGAGTCTAAGTGCAGTGGGGTCTTTTGGACGCATTAGTTTTCTTCAAAATGAATGCGTTAAATTCCCAGCCCTAGTTTCTAGGTAAAATCCTTCTATTTGTAGTAATCTAGGTTGTCACTTGTTCAGAATAACTGCTCCACAAAAAAATTGGAAAATGTCAACATTTGAATATGACTTTTCAAAAAAATAAATATAAAAAAAGGATGATGAGTGATCTGCATGTAAAAAGTGGAGCCGGTTAAGACACTTCCATTGTTTCCGCCATTTCAACAAAAAGATAGTAAGACCTTCAAAATACCTGCTTATGACCTCGTCACAATGTTAAAAATCCAAAAGACAAAAAAGAAGGGTATTTGCAGGGGTTTGTGAGATCCTTTGGCATACCTTGGGGTCTCCAGGAAGCATAAAGTATGAGCGTTGAAGACACTGTTTTTAGCATGCACCAACCTTCTGTAGCAAGGTCATGTTAGTTAATCATTGTGGCAGCATATCAAGGTCCTGTGTGGAGCATGAAGAAGTGCGGTGGCAGTTAAATATGAGCATATTTATAAACTAATTTACTTCATGGCAACAAATGCCACAAAAAAGAATTGCATGTCAGCAAAAATCTTTATTTTCCTTTAGAAACACAACTCCATAGCAAAATGATTATTTAAAAACAGAAATCAGACGGACACAGTTAACGTTTATATAGCTAAATGGATTAAAACTAAATTGATTGATAAATCTGATTCAGAATGAAATAATGCGCTGAAGTCAAAGTGAAAAATGAAAAGCAAAATGTCCACTAACTATTTTTCTAATTAAATACCACTCTCCACTATTACCTTTGCAAATAAAATCCATACATCTTTTCAATTTCATGCTTTTCCTCATATAGCAAACTTATGCGAGTGGCTGCTCATGTCAGTAACTCTTTAATTAACCCGATGTCATAAGCTCATGGATCCGTGTTTCAGACAGTTTGCTAAGCGATGTCAGTGGCTCAGGCTGAAAACTGTGGATGTAAGAGAGCTAAATAAGCCTATTGCTCAGCACACAAAAGCTAATGAGATGTGGCACGGGGACGGAGAAAGTGTTATCCTAATGTCCCATCAGCTCTTCTATCTGGGTTTCGATCCCCTGACCTAACCCAACCTGGTGACAACACCTGAGAGCGCATTTGTAACACGATGCTTGCCACATTCATCTGACAGCCATTAGTTATCTTCGGAAGCACTCTATCTGAGCCATTAAGCAAGCAAGAAGCTCTTTCCTGAAGCAATAAAAAAAAAAAAAAATCTATGGTGTCAAAAGTGTAAAATATAAAAGACACCTATCTTTAGCTGAGCGGTGATAATAAGCTACTTCAGACATGTGCTTTTTCAAAAGGAGAAAATGTTTTTAAACGGAAAAATCTGATAATTAGACTGAGCTAAAAAGAGCAGAGATGGGTGGGTAAAAACTGAAGAGGGAGTAAGAGCAGGAAACGCAACAATTCGTCACCAAAGTGAAACAAGCAACATACGGTAGTCAGTCACAGCAGCAGTATCTCATCTGTTACCTTAAGGTCGCTTCCATTTAGGCGCATCCTGTTGATCTTTCGGCCACTCGGCCTGGTTGAATCCACCCAGTAGATGAATTCCTTTTTGTAGTCAAAATCTAAGTGGATGATGTTGTAGAGGCCCTAGGAAATAGAAAACACACATTGCATGTTAAAGCATGTTAATATTTATCTGAATGAAAATGGGTCAAGCTAAGTTCCCTGTGGGAGGGTGAAAGCATTACGCTGTCACTCTGACTGCCACCATAAATATGCAACATTTGGTAATTAAACAGAAACACATTTATTTTCATCTGCTCAACCAAAAGGTGATTTCAATTTGCATTGCTAAAAAGTCCCAAAAAAAAAAATCATGTTCTTTTTATATGTGATATGTTTTGTGCAGCACAAGCAATATTGATTTTGGTGGATATCCCATAGCTCTCAAGGCTTTCAGTAATACAAGCAATTTTAAAATTGACTGGAGAGCAAGCTGCAGTCCGATCAAAGGAGCAGAGTGACGTACATTTCTTCAATGTTTAGCTCATAGGAGCCTGCTGTCAATCAGACAGCGCCGCACACCAAACAAGTGCCCCCACCCTGCTGTCTCTCACTGTAGGAGCCTTGAACACATGTCAGCCAATCTGACAGGTGCAATGAAATGTCTTCATCAGATCATCAACACTTTCATAGACAGGTCGCAAAGGGTCCGGAGGGAACATTTCTGTACTCCGTGTATCTGTTACAGAGATGAAATCCACCTTTCTTTTGTACTTCTAACATTGAACGGTATATTTTATTAATCTACCTGGAGGACAGCATGAAGAGGGATTGAGACAATTTAGCTGAGCTTGGATGTAAAAAGAAAACAAAAATGACTATCTCATTAAAATGATGCTGCAGGTCAGATCATTTGCCTAAACCCCTTCACATTTCATCACCTGACAACTAAAACCTTCAAGTGAAAGTGTAATTATTCACAGTTTTGAAAATGACCTCATTTCTTCTCGAGTCTGTTCTAACCAGCTGACCTGTGCCTGCTGAGGAAATGCATCCCCACAAGCTTTCTTACCCAGGCTGTTAGTTTAAGTGGACAGCCATGTTCTGGTATGTGTCAAGTTGTTTTAAATTTTCTGAACATGGGTTGAATTGAGCACCGTGAGACATCCAAAGCTCAACTTATTGTTTTAAAACTGAACCCTTCTTTGAACCTATACACAACAGTACCTGAATCAGATCAGCTGTATATATTTACACTGAGAGAAAAACACTCGCAGCTGGGCTCTCTTCACTAATTGGTCTTTAAAATGTTCCAATTAATATTATTAGTATAGTATTTTCATTGCTTTTATCAGCTTATTTTTGTGACTCTTGTGATTCAGAACCAAGTGTTTATTTCAAAGTGCTATATGAATAAAATTGACACTGGATTTTGTTAGAGTGTACCAGACCACTAGATGTGGAATGTTCTTAGAAGATGACAAAAACACAAAAGAGTTGAAAACTTATGAATACATTTTCAACAATTTACAACACATTCATAGAAAAAAACTTGCAAAATTTCAATACTGAACTTTATTGCCTAATCCAAACCCTGAAGTTGCATAATCATTCAATGTGATTTAATATTATTTTAATGAATATTATATATTATTTTCCACATAAAAATATCTTTCTTCAAAATGACCTGACCAGGGTGATCCTGCCTCTCCCCCGAAATGTCCTGCTGGAGATGGGGATGCCCCTAAGGACAAGGATGTATAGAAAATGGATGGCTGGAAGGATGTGTATATAAAAAACCGAGAAGGTGAATGTTTGTCTGATTTAAAAATTAAAAATTTTAATGACCTATGCTTATTAGAGGTCAGGAGCTGAGTTAAGAGGATAATTTGACTGTTTAGAAGGATGTAAGGTACTTGTGAGGTGAGTTAAGGTAAATTGCATCCTGCCTTTTGTGATAATCAACAGTTAGATTTAAGTATAGCCCAGAGCAGCAGTGAGACCTGAAAATGATTGAAAAATCACTTCCAATGGTTTCTCCATTAAGCGAATTCGCCCCTCTGTTCTGCACTAAGCGTATTGCCCGCTTTCTTCCACACTTGTTTTTAGAGTTTGTTTTTCATAATGAACTGCACGGACATAATTGAACAGATTATTATCTTTTTTTATATAAGAGATGCATACACCATTCTTATTCATTTAAATCTGCTGGATGAATTTCAGTGTCCTCAGCAGCTGCTGATAATCCAGTTAGATATAATATATAATACATTAGTCAACTTAAGTAAGTACAAAGACTTAAAAAAAGTCAGAAGCAGTCACACAACTTCATGCAAAGAATGTCCAACAATTATCAAATGGTAAGAAAGTAATCATTTTCTTTCTTAGGGGATGGATTTTTCAAAAATCCATCCTCTTTCCCTTTTTCAGTGAAAGAGGATGCTAGTGCAACATTTTTACTTTTAACAGGGGAGGCCAACAAGTTTTAACAATTGTTACATTTTTTTATTCAAATTTTTTAAATAAATTTTTATTTTACCAGTCTTTGTGAAAACAGTCGGGCATGTTAACTAGTGTGCCTCTCCTCTAACCTTGCAAATGTATTGCCATTAAAAAAATATCCAAAAGAGCTTTACAGGGTGACATACCATGTTGCATTTGCAATTACAAAAACTATCTGTGCAACAAATTATTGTGCTGATGCTGCACATGTCAGACAATGTTGTGACCAAAGTCTGCAGAAGTACTGTTGGTCTTGGAGCCGAGGCTGTGTGTGACAGATGGGAACTGAATTATTTAGGAGTCAAATCTGTTTCCATTGTACAGCTTCTTCAGGTCTCTCTGTATTCCTGTGAAGTGTATAACTTCAAATCATAGCACATCTCACAGGGGTGTATCCAGGGAGTTTTTAATAAGAGATAAATGGGGGCCACGAGGCGTCACACCAAAATAAAAAGCAAGGCAAGACGCAGGGTTGTAATAAACTTTACAAAAGTAAGTGAATTCCCTTCAGCTAATTTTAGAGTACTGTTTGTCAAAGCTCTCACATCATCAGATTCGTTAATATCTGACATATAGCTTTTGTCTTCAGGAATTAAAGCAACAGGTGTAATTTATTGTATGTGTAAAGTTTTTATTTACAATCTTTAAAATACAGCTTAAAATATGCAGATGCTAAAGGTCGCTCAATACTGAATAGATACAAATAGTGTTCACAATTATTCTGCCTAAAACACTCCCACATCTGCTAAACTGGCAGACATAGCTCAAAGCTTTTTATGAACACTGTGAATAGGTTGAGATCACCTGTTTTAAAATGGTGTAATTTGAACCATCCACGCTCAGTTTGCGGATCTCATGGTGGTCTGCCATGATGAGAAAAGGCTCCTCAGCTGAAATACAGAACACATGGCATTAAAGGACTTCTACCGACATGTGAGGAAATGCTTCAAATTGAGAAAACAACAATCAAGCTGACCTGATATAGCCTTGCATGTGTTTGGGTTGTGATCCACAGGCTCATAACCGTCCACACAGAGGCACCTGTAGGACCCGTAGGTGTTGATGCAGCGCTGGCTACAAGGGAGGGTAGTGGAGCATTCATCAACATCCACACAAGTCTTCCCATCATCTTTCAGGTGGAAACCAGGCCAGCATTTACACTGATCATTAAAAAAAAAACATGAAAAACATAAAAAATATATTGCTTGGAGATATTGAAAAATATAATGAAAACATGTAAAAACATGTAAAAATGTAATGAAACTAAAATTAAGAACTTAAAACTATCAGTGTTTTAAGCTCTGACTTATTTCTCTGCAACCTTCATGTGAAAAGAAAATAACTCTTCCTTCTATTATTTTCTGCTTTGCTATTTGTCTACAAACTTAGTGGCTAATTAAATCTCCTTTCTCAAGCAGTAAATAAGGTCAAATTGGCTCACCACAATCATTTTACCCGTTTTTATTCTTTATTGGCTTTCCCTTTTTTATTTAAGGTTTACTTACAAGACAACATTCTACTCTGAAATACATTTACTCTAAAACCATCTGATAAGAACAAAGCTAAGATGTTACAAAAATGTAAGTGATAAAATCACAAAGAAGCTTGTAGTTTTAGAAAACAAGCTAAGCTCGAAGGAAGATTTTTATTTTTTTTATTTTGAAAACAAGAAAACATCTTAACCCCAAATCTCATTGAGAGTTTGCCTCAGCATTCCTCAAAGTGAATCAAATGTGAAAGAGACTTTTAATCAGGCAAACTGGCACTTAAAAAAGGAGGAAACCTCAGGAGGAAAAAACCCCAACAAAACGTAATAAACAATGACCTACAAGTCAACATTAAATCTGTGCTATCCACCAAAAATTGTCCATTTCCCAACCATCCTGATCCATTAAATAAAAAGGAAGAGTTATAATTATTTCCAAAATCATAAATGTGATCAACATAGTATAGTTCTGATGCAAACAAATTTTACATCCACTAAAACCTTCTGACCGTCCAAAGAACGTATTGATGAACATCAGGCATTTTATCAAGGGAACATTTTCTGTTAAGTCACTTTAGTGAAAGAAAATGTTATTCAAATAGCTTCTTTAAATGCTTTGAAGAGAACCAAATTGGTGGACCTATTAAACAATGACTCCCTATCATATTATTGGTTTGATTATACTTTATATTGTTTCTAATTGGTTTCCCATTTATTAATACATTTTTAATACTTGGGGTTATATTTGAAGATTTATTCTTGGTTTCTGACAAACTCAGTTATTACGCAATAAATAGACAGAGGGCTATGGTCGAAATCTCTGGATGTGTCCTAAAATTTCTTCATGTGTGTCTGCCGGGTTGGCCTGGGGCATAAATTAATTTTGCAACTGCTTCAGGTCCTCTTCTAGCCCCAGGGCCCCAGGAGAAACTGAATTCAAACACACCAGCTACCAGTCAGTTGTAGAATTTATGTTACTTTTTTTATTTTAACCCCAGAGGCTTGAAAAGATCAGCTTTTATTTAAAAAATTCCCTTCTCACCCTTCGGGGGGTGGTCTCCTTCATCCTCTGAGCTCGGGTCCTCTACCAGAGGCCTGGGAGC